>WNWK01040732.1:0-16821 GCA_009830355.1 Cherax destructor
CACTGTCCTGACTCACTCTCACCTCAGGTACTTTGTGCACATTGTCCTGACTCACTCTCTCACCTCAGGTACACTGTGCACACTGTCCTGACTCACTCTCTCACCTCAGGTACACTGTGCACACTGTCCTGACTCACTCTCTCACCTCAGGTACACTGTGCACACTGTCCTGACTCACTCTCTCACCTCAGGTACTTTGTGCACACTGTCCTGACTCACTCTCTCACCTCAGGTGCACTGTGCACACTGTCCTGACTCACTCTCTCACCTCAGGTGCACTGTGCACACTGTCTTGACTCACTCTCTCACCTCAGGTGCACTGTGCACACTGTCCTGACTCAGTCTCTCACCTCAGGTACTTTGTGCACACTGTCCTGACTCACTCTCTCACCTCAGGTACTTTGTGCACACTGTCCTGACTCACTCTCTCACCTCAGGTACACTGTGCACACTGTCCTGACTCACTCTCTCACCTCAGGTACTTTGTGCACACTGTCCTGACTCACTCTCTCACCTCAGGTACTTTGTGCACACTGTCCTGACTCACTCTCTCACCTCAGGTGCACTGTGCACACTGTCCTGACTCACTCTCTCACCTCAGGTGCACTGTGCACACTGTCCTGACTCACTCTCTCACCTCAGGTGCACTGTGCACACTGTCCTGACTCAGTCTCTCACCTCAGTTACTTTGTGCACACTGTCCTGACTCAGTCTCTCACCTCAGGTACTTTGTGCACACTGTCCTGACTCACTCTCTCACCTCAGGTACTTTGTGCACATTGTCCTGACTCACTCTTCACCTCAGGTACACTGTGCACACTGTCCTGACTCACTCTCTCACCTCAGGTACACTGTGCACACTGTCCTGACTCACTCTCTCACCTCAGGTACTTTGTGCACACTGTCCTGACTCACTCTCTCACCTCAGGTACACTGTGCACACTGTTCTGACCCAGGTGCCAGGATAATGTCAGATAGGTTTGCGTCTGTCAAGTTCTGTGGCACTCTCATAAAAGATTCATTTAGGTCTTCAACTTTCAGTCTGGTTAGTGGCTCGCTAAAAACTGAGTCATACTGGGAGTGTAGTAGCTCACTCATTTCCTTGCTGTCATCTTTGTAGGACCCAGATGACAGACATGTTTGTGTGAAACAGTGAAAACAAATAAAGCCAGGGTTCCCTGCAGCAGCACACGATCATCAAGTGTCACTCCACTGCTTACCCTGTCAGCAGTTTTAGTGACACTTATCATAACACCATACTTCAAGGAGTTTCATATATACAGTGGTACCCCGACTTAAGATATTAATCCGTCAGAGAGGGCATATTTTAAGGCGAAACAATCGTTAAACGAATCAATTTTCCCCATAAGAAATAATGGAAATAAATTTAATCCGTCCAAGACTTCCAAAAGTAGTTAAATAAAATATTTTTAGAACTTTTTGACATTAAATAATACAAAATTTAATAAAGAATACCTAAATACACATGCAAATATTGTACAATAACATGTCACTTACATTTATTGAAGAGTTGTTGATGTGTGAGGACGGGAGGAGGAGAAGGTGGAGTAGTATGCTAGTGTTTGGAAGGGGAATCTCCTTCCATTAACACTGCAGGTACCAAGTTCTTTTCTGGGGTTACTGGCCTTTTTCTTTGAATGCTACACTCCCTGCATGAATGCTACACTCCCTGCATGAATGCTACACTCCCTGCATGAATGCTACACTCCCTGCATGAATGCTACACTCCCTGCATGAATGCTACACTCCCTGCATGAATGCTACACTCCCTGCATGAATGCTACACTCCCTGCATGAATGCTACACTCCCTGCATCCCTGCTACACTCCCTGCATCCTTGCTACACTCCCTGCATCCTTGCTACACTCCCTGCATCCTTGCTACACTCCCTGCATGAATGCTACACTCCCTGCATAAATGCTTCACTCCCTGCACATTCTTTACCACAGGCTTAGCACTAGGATCTTTCCTTGGACCCATGGTAGCTTATTTAGCAGTTGCAAGCACTAAAAACAGTGGAATAATGACAATATACTGGTATGAATGCGTGGGTGTGGGTGGGTGGTCGCTCTCGCTTGTAAACAATAGCACTGACGCTCCCTGGAGTGCGCGCTCAGCTGGGCGCCAAGCGGACACGTCCGGTACGAATGTCGGTAGACGAAGCAAACATCGTAAGTCACAATCAAATTTCTTACGTTATAAATATCGGTTATCGAAAATAACGTAAGATGATAACATCGTAAGTCGGGGTACCACTGTACTCCAGTTTTATATATACTCCAGTGTGTCTAAAATATTGCAGGGACCTATAAATACTTTGTATATATTTCTAGACAATAGTAAATGACCAAGGCAGGTGAAAATGTTCACCTGTTGGTGTGACTGTGACTACAGTGGACCCCCGAGTAACGTAAAAACTTCATTCCAGAAGCCTGCTCAAGTGCCATTACCGAACGAATTTACTCCCTTAAGAAATAATGTCAAGTAGGTTAGTCCATTTCAGACCCCCAAAAATACACTTATAAAAGCACTTACAATATTATACTTACATAATTGTACGATTTCCGGGGTGTTCGTAACTCGGGGGTCCACTGTATTTGACTACTATTTCAGTACCTAATATTAGTGTCAGAACAAAGATTGGCTATGAAACCACAAGAACTATTATAAATTGTAATTATCAGAACATAAAAATTATATAAATAAAAATAAAAATGAGAAAAAAAGGTATATCGGCAACACTTCTGTAAGTGGCAGGACTCAATGTTGCTGTCAGGTGAGCATTCAGCACCAACTTCACGGGTTTATATCTTGGTAAGTACTGGACCTAAAAAAATATTTTATCCTATAATATTTATAAAAATGCACTCTTCAGTTAACCCTTAAACTGTCCACACATAGATATACGTTCACCTGCGTACTGCTCCGAATATTTTGAAAAAAAAAATCATTTTTTTTTTTTAAATGAAGAGAGCATTTTTATAAACAGGATAGGCTAAAAAAACAAATTTAGGGCCAGTACTTACCAAGATACAGTGGACCCCCGAGTTTCGTAAAAACTTCACTCCTGAAGTCTGCTCAAGTGCCATTACCGAACGAATTTACTCCCTTAAGGAAAAATGTCACGTAGGTTAGTCTATTTCAGACCCCCAAAAACACTTTTCCACAAGCACTTACAATATTATACTTACATAACTCACGAAATCGTAATGACACGATTGCAAACAAACCACATACCACGGGTGGGGTTCGAACCCGCGGTCAGAGAGTCTCAGAACTCTAGACCGTCGCGTAAGCCACTGGGCCAGCTAGCTTCAATAAGATTCATCCAACTAGGTATATTTCTACACCATAGGAAGGTTAGCATAGGCACCACTGTGTCCACAAATGCAAGTTTTTACAGACGAATCTCCAGCTAGCATGGCCGTGACGAACTCTAGCTCAAGTCCCCACCCGTGGTATGTGGTTTATACTTACATAAATGTACGATTTCCGGGGTTTACGAAACTCGGGGGTCCACTGTATAAGCCCGCCAATTTGGTGCTGGATGCTCACCTGACGGCAACATCAAGTCCTGCCGCTTGCAGAAGTATTGCGGATATACTTTTTTTTCTAGTTTTCATTTTAATTTATATAATTTTTATGTTCTGATAATTACAATTTACAATAGTTCTTGTGATTTCATAGCCAATCTTTGTTCTAACACTAATATTATGTACTGAAATAGTACTCAAATAGTCACAATCACACCAACAGGTGAACATTTTCACCTGCCTTGGTCATTTACTATTGTCTATAAATATATACGAAGTATTTATAGGTCCCAGCAATGTTTTAGACATCCTGGAGTATATATGAAACTCCTTGAAGAATGGTGTTATGACAATTGCCAGATAACTACTGATAAGGCAGTGACATTGATGAATGAAAGTGTGCAGGGAACACTTGCTCTTTCACTCTGTATCTATCTATCTATCTATCTGTCTATCTGTCTGTCTGTCTGTGTCTGTCTGTCTGTCTGTCTATTTGTCTATCTATCTGTCTGTCTGTCTGTCTATTTGTCTATCTATCTGTCTGTCTGTCTATCTGTCTGTCTATCTGTATGTCTGTCTGTCTATCTGTCTGTCTATCTGAATATGTTTGTCTGTATCTGTCTGTCTCTCTGTCTGTGTCTGTCTAGCTCTGCTTATCTGTCTTTCTGTCTGCCTGTGTGCCTGGAGTATATGAAACTCCTTGAAGAATGGTGTGTTGACAAGTGTCAGATAACTCTTGACAGCCCAGTGACATTTGATAAATGTCAGCAGTGCTGGAGGGAACCCTCCCTTTTTCAATGTCTATCTGTCTGCCTGTCTGTCTATCTGTCTGTCTGTCTGTCTATCTATCTGTCTGTCTGTATCTGTCTGTCTGTTTGTCTAGCTCTGCTTATTTCTGTCTAACTCTGCTTATCTGTCTTTCTGTCTGCCTGTGTGTGTGTCTTTCCGTCTGCTTGTCTCAGTCTCAGAGTGCGGCTCATAAGCCAACAGGTATTATACACGATGCAGAAGTGACGATGCGTATTACTTGCCAGTCATGCTTATTATGCCTTATATCTACAAGCATTGTATAGCACTTTGCCTGGAATTTTTGGGTTATCCTAGGTAATTTACACTATGTATAATAACTGTATTTATGTGTACATGTGAGAGAGAGAGAGAGAGAGATAAGACATATAGATATAGACAGACAAAGATATAGACAGACAAAGATATAGACAGACAAAGATATAGACAAAGATATAGACAGACAAAGATATAGACAGAGTTATAGACAGATAGAGAGACAGCCAGAGACAGCCAAAGCCAGCCAGCCTGCCGAATACATAAGAACATAAGAAAGAAGGAACACTGCAGCAGGCCTACTGGCCCATGCAAGGCAGGTCCATGTCACCCCCCAGCTTAGACCAATGACTCACCTAGTCAGGTCACATCCTCTGAAGGAAGGAGCATGGCATGAGACCTAGTAGCACAAGCTAGTCAGGTCCAACTCACACCCACCCACAGCTACTCATGTATTTATCTAACCTATTTTTACTTTCCTCTTATAAGGGGAGTGTTAATGCGACATGACATCAGTGAATCCCTGGTGTTTGCCACAGTATTTGCTCTAGCTGGCACTCAATTGAACTGGTGCTCCCACAAGGTACAGTGGTACCCAGTTTATTTATTCGAATCTGAAGGCCATTATCCAATTCTCTCCATGTACATCAGTAGAATCCATGGTGTTTGCCACAGTATTTGGGAGCTGCACTCATGAACGGTGCCCACAAGTACTAAGTGGTCCCAGATTTTTTTAATACTGCGCACACTGAGGGCGCAGATCCATTCTCTCATGTCTAGGCGACTCAGGCCTATCGCACTAAATTTGAAGGAATGAAAAATAAAACGTAGATATACGTTCGGGGCAGTACGCACGTGAACGTATATCTACGTGTGGACAGTTTAAGGGTTAAAAAAACTATTTTTTTTTTTTCAAAATATTTTTAGCGCTATATAATACGACATGACATCAGTGAATCCTTGGTGTTTGCTGCGCTGTTTGCTCTAGCTGGCGCTCAATTGAACTGGTGCTCCCACAAAGTACTAAGTGGTCCCAGATTTTTTAAGACTGTGCACACCAAGTGTTAAGACCCATTCTATGCTGACCAGGCATCTCAGGCCAATCGTGCCATATTTGGAAGTAGGAAAAATAAAATGTAGATCTACATTTGGACAGTTAAGGGGTTAAGCAATTCAGTAACCTGTTTTCTTCTTCTCTACTATCTCCTATGCTCTTTCTCTATATCTGATCTTCTTCTGGGTTTTCTCAATGGTACATGCTTCATACATACCTTGTATGCTTCTGTATTCAGCTTCTCTAGGCACTGGTGAGGATTTAGGGTGCTCATGTCTGATTCCTAGGATATGTCTGATAGCTCTTGGTTTATTTTTCCCCAGTCAATTCAATGGTTGTTAAAATTAAACTTACTGAACATCCCGTCTCTAACATTAGTTCCCTGGTCTGTGTCTGTTGAGCCAGGGTGCTTCCCAGAGATATTTCCTGAGTGAGGCTGGGTTAACAGAATCAGAATAAAATGCAGTTTATACCCACAGTCCACAAATAGTGTTATGAATCATCCTGTAACATTTATATACTACCATAAATTTTGTTCCCTAAAAATTCAAATACTACCTCCTTACTACTTTTGAATTTTCACTTTTGTATTCAATTACCATTCTACCTCATAGTCTTAATTTTAAATTTCACCTTGTATTCATTAACCATTCTACCTCATAGTCTTAATTTGTATTTAATAACTACAAAATCTCTTTAGTATTATTATTACTTTTACTGTACCATATACATATTTACAACTTACAACATCATTGCCCCCCAATTCTATCTATTACTATCTTAACCTGTTATTGTCCTACCTTATTTTATACTTTATTGCCCAACCTTATCTTATACTTTTATTTTTATTAACCTATTATTGCCAAATATTCCAGCTTTCATATTCAGCTACAACTCTACCTCATAGTCTAATTTTTTTTATATCAATAAATCTTTCTTAATTATTTCTAATACTTTATTATATATTTGTAATTTACCACATCATTGCCCTATCTTAATCAATAATACTTTTTAATAACCTGAGACATATTCCATTTGACTTTTTTTTTAATATCTATTGTATAACATCTTACTATCAAATCACTTACACCCAATTCATTTTGCCTCTTCTCATTCTACTATTCTTTTTTTTTTATTATACTTTTGTATAAACCTGTATTATACCTTTATATATACAAGTTTGCAACTATTCCTTAGTGCAATTACAAGTGACAGTCTGGTGCTACTTTATTTTATAATTGTATCTTAGTTAATATCTAGTTTTACTTTATTTCATTCTAGCTTAATACATAGCCAATACCAAACTCACGGGTGCTACTTTATTTTGTAATTTTATCTTAGTAGTTTATATCTAATTATACTTTATTTCATTCTAGCTTAATACATAGTCAATACCAATTCCATTATGTTTATTTGTTACTGTACTCTATTTGACCAATGTGCATTAGCTATATACGTACTTGTCCAAACAGCATATTAGGGGCTTTTGGCATGTACATCTCATTAATACCTATGTATCATGTCTACCCAACTATGTTTCATTGTACCATGTCTAAATAAAGTATTATTATTATTATTATTACAGATATCAGTACTAGAATTCACCACACTATACATGATATAAAAAAATTACTATTTAACCTAAATGATGAATGATCACGTCGACCCTGATCTAAACCTATATAACCTAACACCCAATCAAAATTTACTGGAAAGTAACTGCCTCTATTACACAGAATCACAAGCCAACACTGTCCTAAATACAGTGGACCCCCGCCTAACGAACACCCCAGAAATCGTACAATTATGTAAGTATAATATTGTAAGTGATTGTGGAAGTGTATTTTTAGGGGTCTGAAATAGACTAACCTACGTGACATTATTTCTTAAGGAAGTAAATTCGTTGGTAATGGCACTTGAGCAGGCTACTGGAATGAATTTTGCTCGTTAGGCGGGGGTCCACTATACTGCTAAAAGTATAACAGTTCTTAACTACAACATCCGATCCTTAAGCAAACACTATGATGACCTCCTTGCCCTCCTTGATTCCCTAAAGACAACCTTCACATGTACAGTGGTCCCTCGGTTTTCGGTCATCTCCAAACTCGAACATTTATGTAAGTGTATTTTCGTAAGTGCTTTTGCAAGTGTATTTTTGGGGGTCTGAAATAGACTAACCTACATGACATTATTTCTTAAGGAAGTAAATTCGTTCGGTAATGGCACTTGAGCAGCATTCTGGAAAGAATTTTCGGCGAAAATCAAGGGTCCACTGTATTGTTCTTACTGAAACCTGGCTTAAGCAGGATACAATAGATATCTACTCGCTACCAGGATACACAGCAATACACAACTGGAGACCACACCAAGTTGGGGGTGGTATTGCAATCTATTACTCTAATGAAATATCCTGTTGTGACACCACTTGCTATACTGATGAATATGGAGAATATATTTTTGCTAATTTTACTGCACAAAACCTTAAGACTCCGATAACAATCGGGGCCATTTACCGGATGCCTCATACAAACATCCCACATTTTAGCGATAAACTAAAAACGCTAATAACAAACAACCAAATGAACAAGCACCACCTTATCTTAGCTGGAGACTTCAACATCAACCTTGGCCTACCAGATGACCAGCCAGTAACTGATTTCATCAACAATATGAACAACACATAAATGACTTCTTCTCAACCATAGGATCAAATCTTGCCAGTAAAATCCCAGATACCAACGCCCGAGCAAGTGATTACCTAGATTTGAATTTCCTATCCTCCTCCTATCTTGCACCTACTGAGCCCACTTAAGTCACCATGATAATCAAGTCACATAAAAATAAATCAGGGAATCTGTCTAAAGTCCCACCATTATTATACAAGCGAGCCGCCCATGTCCTTTCACATGCTATTTCATTACTTTTTAACAAATCACTAGAAACTAGCACTTTCCCGACACTACTCAAAACAGCTAGGGTTACACCAATACACAAAGGTGGTGACCCTACAGACGTAAACAACTACAGTGGTCCCTCGACTAACGATCTTAATCCGTTCCAGGAGCTAGACCTCAACACGAAAAATTCGTTATTCGAAACCTTATTTCCCATAAGAAATAATGTAAATACAATTAATCCGTTTCCACCCAAAAATATTCACAAAAAATTTGTTTTACATACAGAAAACAATGAGAAATAAATATAAAGCACTAATTTTAATGGACGAATGAACAGTTAAATAAGTTTTACCTTTATTGAAGACTCTTGTTGGCGTATGAGAGAGTCAGGAGAGTTTGTTTGGAGGCAGGACAAGATAGCCCTTCAATATGACAATAATATTAACTCTACAGCTTATTTATCTAGCACAATTCATCTAATATGACATAATAAACAATATTAATAACATAGAAACATGATATAAACTCTAGAATGAATAAAACATGTCATTACGAGTGTAAGGACTGGTGGTGGTGGTGGTGTTGTTGGGTGTAAGGGCCACTGACCATAAGCCGTGGTGGATGGCAGAAGAAAGCCACCAACACTTCACAATATGTGCATAATTTATAAATAAGAAACATTTACACTTTAATTAATAAGAAATATTTACACTTTAATTAATAAATAAGAAATATTCACACTTATATAAATAAGAAATACTTACACTTACCTTGGAGATGGTGGCAGAGGGAAGCGCTCTTGTCAGTGTCCCTAAACTATTCCTCAAACATTGTAGAAGTTAAGTTTCTTGTTGTCATTTTCTATCGATTAATCGCTTAACTTGCTTAGTAAGTACAGTCATCCCTTGGTTTTCGCTTGTCCCAGTTTTCGCCGATTTTGGTTTTCGCTGACTTTTTTCAGGGAAAATTTGTCTTAGTTTTCGCCGATTGTTTTAGTTTTCGCCGACCGTATGGGACCTGTCCACCAGTGCCGCGCACATACAAAGGCCGTAGGCCCGCCACCCACGCACCTCCCACGCACATTGTCACGCAGTCTAGCATTGTTTACGCTTGAGTGAACATCATCCCAGGAGTTTATACAAAACATTTATTAACAATTCATTGTTTTTGGGCCTTGATTATTGTGTATGACTACTAAATAAGCTACCATGGGCCCAAAGAAAGCTCCTAGTGCCACTTCTTTGGTAAAGAAAGTGAGGAACACTGTAGAAATGAAGAAAGAAATAATAGAAAAATATGATAGTGAAAGTGAGAAACACGATGGAGTTTAAGAGTGTAGCAGGCACGGAGGAAGTGTAGCAGGCAGGGAGGGAGTGTAGCAGGCAGGGAGGGAGTGTAGCAGGCATGCAGGGAGTGTAGCAGGTATGCAGGGAGTGTAGCATGTATGCAGGGAGTGTTGCATGTATGCAGGGAGTGTTGCATGTATGCAGGGAGTATCGCATGTATGCAGGTAGTATCGCATGTATGCAGGGAGTGTCGCATGTATGCAGGGAGTGTAACAGGTATGCAGGGATTGTAGCATGTATGCAGGGAGTGTAACAGGTATGCAGGGAGTGTAGCAGGTATGCAGCGAGTGTAGCATGTATGCAGGGAGTGTAACAGGTATGCAGGGAGTGTAGCATGTATGCAGGGAGTGTAGCAGGTATGCAGGGAGTGTAGCAGGTATGCAGGGAGTGTAGCAGGTATGCAGGGAGTGTAGCATGTATGCAGGGAGTGTAGCATGTATGCAGGGAGTGTAGCATGTATGCAGGGAGTGTAGCATGTATGCAGGGAGTGTAACAAGTATGCAGGGAGTGTAGCATGTATGCAGGGAGTATAACAGGTATGCAAGGAGTGTAGCATGTATGCAGGGAGTGTAACAGGTATGCAGGGAATGTAGCAGGTATGCAGGGAGTGTAGCATGTATGTAGGGATTGTAGCATGTATGCAGGGAGTGTAGCAGGCAGGGAGGGAGTGTAGCAGGCACGGAGGGAGTGTAGCAGGCAGGGAGGGAGTGTAGCAGGCAGGGAGGGAGTGTAGCAGGCATGCAGGGAAGTGACCCCGGATAAGGACTTGATACCTGGAGTCCTTATGGAGGGGGATTCCCCTTCCAAAAATTAGGGTCTCGTCCCTCTCCCCTCTTCCCTCTCTCCCATCTAGCAACATCAGTCTTCAATAAAGGTAAGTGCCACATTCAGTTCATTCATTTGTGCATGTAAATCTATCTTTAAGGCCCAAAATTTTTTTTTTTTCCAAACTTCTGGGTTTCTGGAACGGATTAATTGAATTTCCATTATTTCTTATGGGGAAAATAGTTTTGGTTTTCGCCGATTTTGGTTTTAGCCGATCCATCTGGAACGGATTAAAATCGAAAACCGAGGGATGACTGTAAGTTTATTCAGGTATACACAAATCCAGTTATACATAGATTATCATACATAGCAGCATATGTGTAGAAAACCTAGGATAACCCAAAAAAGTCAGACAGTGACTTATTTCCATTGCTACACTGTTAATGCTACACTTTATCACTGGCTGGTGCTATAGCCTTTATCGACTTGTGAAGCTTCTTTGGACCCATGGTGACTTATCTCACAGTGACAATCACTAAACCAGCAATAAACACAATAAATTTATTGTGAAATGTTTGAAAGAGCGCGCTGGGTATTGTTAACTCAAGTTTAAACAACGCTAGACTGGCGTCCTGTGGGGCAAAGCGCGGGCAGGCGGACAGGTCTGGTACGGATCGCTACACTAGTAAAAATCACTACACGAGAAAAATATTGACCGTAAAAAGCAATCGTTACACGAAAAAATCGTTATTCGGACAGATTGTTACTCGGGGGTCAACTGTATAGGCCAATATCAAACTTACTGTTGCTATCCAAAAGCTTCGAGAAACTTGTGCACAGCATACCCAACCCCTGCCAATTTGGCTTCAGAAAAAATAAAAGCCCTAACGATGCAATCGTAAAAAATGATAGACCTGCTTTACACAGCACTGGAAAATAAGGAATATACATTAGGACTTTTTATTGACCTAAGGAAAGCTAACGACACAGTAAACCACAGCATCCTACTGCACAATCTTGACCACTATGGTATAAGAGGTCATGCACTTGCATATTTCAAATCCTACCTTACTAATAGGTATCAGTATGTCACCATTAAAGACAACCTCCTCGACACGACCACTTGATACTGGAGTACCACAGGGAAGTGTCCTTGGTTCCCTGCTCTTCCTCTTATACTACATCAATGATCTTCCCAATGTATCACAACACCTTAAACCAATACTCTTTGCTGACGACACAACTTATGTCATCTCCCACCCAAATCTTGCCACGCTCAACACCATTGTTAACGATGAATTACTAAAAATATCTACATGGATGACAGCCAATAAACTTACACTCAACACTGATAAGACCTTCTATATTATGTTTGGTAACAGAGCAGGTGATGCACAATTAAACATTAAGATCAACAACATGCCTATTGCTAAACATAATGAGGGCAAATTCCTGGGCCTTCACCTGGACAGCAACCTGAAATTCAGCACTCATATCCAACACATAACAAAGAAAGTGTCCAAAACTGTGGGATCCTCTCTAAGATACGTTACTATGTACCACAATCAGCCCTACTAACACTATACTATTCACTCATCTATCCCTACCTCACATATGCCATTTGTGCTTGGGAATAAACAGCAATTACCCACCTAAAGTCAATAATAACCCAACAAAAAGCCGCAGTAAGAATTATCACGCAATCCAACGCTAGGCAACACACCCCCCACTCTTCAAAGACCTAAACTTACTCACTGTTCAGAACATCCACACTTACTACTCTGCAATCTACATTTTTAGAACCATAAATTCCAACTTTAACCCTGAGCTAAAACACTTTCTTGACAGTTGTGACAGGACCCATAGACATAATACCAGACACAAACATCTCTTTGACATTCCCCGTGTCTGACTAAATCTATACAAAAATTCAATGTACATAAAAGGGCCTAAAATCTGGAACTCCCTGCCTGAAAACTCTAGAACTGCAGACACAACCTCCATTTTCAAAAGCACCGTTAAAAAACATCTTATCTCACTTACTCACCCAACCGGTAGCTAACCACATGAAAATTACTTTATCTTGTGCATATCCACAGCAAAATACACTTGTTGATATCTGTGATTCCCCTTAATTTGCACATGACTGTAACCAAAATTCTAATACAACTATTGCTTCATAATTCTTAAGCTAGTCATAAGTTTGCCTAAGACACTCCAATATAGAAACTGTATCATGCCAACACGTCACCATTTCCATTAATATATAAACTAATTGTTAAATTCTTAAATTTTTGAACTACCTCAATTTTGTAAACCTAGTTAATCACTACAATTACCTAACCTTAATACCAGTATAATCATTGTGTCACTATAGAGTAAGATCTAGTATAAGACTGCCTGAAATGCCTAGGCATACCTAGGCATATTATTGGCCTTCTTTTAATAATTATTTCATAAAATGTATAAATAACATAATATGTAAACACCACTTTGTAATATTATCAGAAATAAAGTTGATTGATTGATTGATAACATTGTGTTGCATCATCTTCCATTTTACATGAGGAGTAAAATATTTTGTGTGGTATTTTCTAGCCTATCCAGATAGCTATCTATCGGTCAGTGGTCACGTGTGGTCATACCTGTCCTAAGCTGTCTGGGAATTAGCGTGGGGTGATACCGAGCACATGGCTCACTGCAGTGTTTTAGAATCTCAGATTGAAGTGTTGAAGAAGGAGGTTCTACTTCTTCAGGAGGAAAATAGGAGGCTGAAGCTTCGCCTAGATGGGTGTGGGTGTGAGTGTGGAGTGAGTGTGAGATGGTTGGAGCTGGTAAGGAGGACATGGTTACCAACAGTGAAAGTGGCAGCCGCTTTAAGTGGCGGCAAGTGGTTCACAATTCAGGAAGAAGGAAGATAAAGAAGGTTAATAGAGAAGATGTGAAGGTAGGAAATCGATTCTCTGTGGGTAGAATGAAAGGGGGTAAGGCAGCTGGGATTGATGGGATAAAGATAGAAATGTTAAAAGCAGGTGGGGATATAATTTTGGAGTGGTTGGTGCTATTATTTAATAAATGTATGGAAGAGGGTAAGGTACCTAGGGATTGGCAGAAAGCGTGTATTGTTCCTTTGTATAAAGGCAAAGGGGACAAAAGAGAGTGCAAAAATTATAGGGGAATAAGTCTGTTGAGTGTACCTGGTAAAGTGTATGGTAGAGTTATTATTGAAAGAATTAAGAGTAAAACAGAAAGCAGGATAGCAGATGAACAAGGGGCTTTAGGAAAGGTAGGGGTGTGTAGACCAAGTGTTTACAGTGAAACATATAGGTGAACAGTATTTGGATAAGGGTAAAGATGTTTTGTGGCATTTATGGATTTGGAAAAGGCGTATGATAGGGTAGATAGGGGGCAATGTGGCAGATGTTGCAGGTGTATGGAATAGGAGGAAGGTTACTGAAAGCAGTGAAGAGTTTTATGAGGATAGTGAGGCTCAGGTTAGAGTGTGTAGGAGGGAAGGGGACTTTTCCCAGTAAAAGTGGGCCTTAGACAAGGATGTGTGATGTCACCGTGGTTGTTCAATATATTTATAGATGGGGTTGTAAGAGAAGTGAATGCGAGGTCTTGGCAAGAGGTGTTGGGCTAAAAGATAAAGAAGCAAATACAAAGTGGGAGTTGTCACAGTTGCTTTTGCTGATGACATTGTGCTTTTGGGAGATTCTGAAGAGAAGTTGCAGAGGTTGGTGGATGAATTTGGTAGGGTGTGTAAAAGAAGAAAATTGAAAGTGAATATAGGAAAGAGTAAGGTGATGAGGATAACAAAAAGAATAGGTGACGAAAGATTGGATATCAGATTGGAGGGAGAGAGTATGGAGGAGGTGAATGTATTCAGATATTTGGGAGTGGACATGTCGGCGGATGGGTCTATGAAGGATGAGGTGAATCATAGAATTGATGAGGGAAAAGGGTGAGTGGAGCACTTCGAGTCTGTGGAGACAAAGAACATTGTCCATGGAAGTAAAGAGGGAATGTATGAGAGTATAGTTATACCAACGCTCTTATATGGGTGTGAAGCATGGGTGATGAATGTTGCACGAGGAGAAGGCTGGAGGCAGTGGAAATGTCATGTCTGAGGTCAATGTGTGGTGTGAATATAATGCAGAGAATTCGAGTTTGGAAATTAGGAGGAGGTGCGGATTACCAAAACGATTGTCCAGAGAGCTGAGGAGGGGTTGTTGAGGTGGTTTGGACATGTAGAGAGAATGGAACGAGACAGAGTGACTTCGAGTGTATAAATCTGTAGTGGAGGGAAGGCGGGGTAGGGGTCGGCCTAGGAAAGGTTGGAGGGAGGGGTAAAGGAAGTTTTGTGTGCGAGGGCTTGGACTTCCAGCAAGCATGGGGAGCGTATTTGATAGGAGTGAATGGAGGCATATGGTTTTAATACTTGACGTGCTGTTGGAGTGTGAGCAAAGTAACATTTATGAAAGGATTCAGGAAACCGGCAGGCCGGACTTGAGTTCTGGAGATGGGAAGTACAGTGCCGGCACTCTTAAGGAGGGTGTTAATGTTGCAGTTTTATAACTGTAGTGTAAAGCACCCTTCTGGCAAGACAGTGATGGAGTGAATGATGATGAAAGTTTTTCTTTTTCGGGCCACCCTGCCTTGGTGGGAATCGGCCGATGTGTTAATAATAAAAAAAATTGTGAAGGTAGGAAATCGATTCTCTGTTCTCCAGGACGAGTGTACTTCAGTGGTCAGTGAGGTTAAAGGTACCACTGACTCCCCTGCTAATCAAGGTAAGAATATTCTGATTGTGGGAGACTCTCAGGTAAGATATATGGACCGTGCTTTTGTAACAGAGACAGGAAAGTCAGACAGAGGTGTGCCTCCCAGGAGCTGGTATTGGTGACATAGTCAGCAGGTTGGATAATATTATGTCAGGTAATGGAACAAGCCTATTATCTGTCTTAGTGCTGGTGGTAATGACATTGGGAAGGGCAGAAGACAGGAGCTACTAGATAAGTATAGGTCAGCCATAGAAGTCGTTAGGTCTAAGGGAGGTATCCCAATCATATGTAGCATTTTGCCTAGAAAAGGAGTGGGCAATGAATGGATGTCTAGGGCAATTGGTATAAATTGCTGGCTAGACAGGTACTGCAAGGAACTTGCAATTCCATTCATTGATAACTGGGACAAATTCTATGGCAAACGTGATATGTATGCAAGGGATGGGGTTCATCTCTCTGGGGCTGGAGTGGTTGCATTAGCCGATTCGATTGAGGGGGTCATTGGAGACTTGTCTAGGAATTTAAACTGATAGATTATAGAGGTATGGGTGTTTGTGGAAAAATCAGGCTGTAGTATTAGGCCTGAAACAGCAGATATTACCAGGATACCCCAGGGATATGTTTAAAAGATAAGATTCAAAATAAAGTTGTTTGTAAATGCAAAGCAATTGATCAACAAACAAAGAGAGATAGTAGAGGGCAACGAGTGACTATACAAATAGTAGGAGTCTAAGAAATAAGATAGATGAGCTAAGATTACTTGCAAGTGCAGGTAATATAGATATTATTGCTATAACAGAGACCTGGTTCAACCTGAAAGATAGAGAAATGCCTTCCGAGTGCAACATTCAGGGTGGTGGAGTGGTGATGTATGTCAGAGATAATTTAAATTGTTGTGTTAGACAAGGTATAAGATTAGAAACAGCGGACACAGAATCTGTTTGGCTACAGTTTCTCGAGGGTCGTGAAAAATTAATTTTGGGTGTGATTTACAGACCCCCAAGTCTGGATAGGGAGTGCAGTAAGTTGCTATGGGACGAAATTCATAAGGCGTCTAGATATGAAAATGTTGTGTTAATGGGAGATTTTAACTTTAGACAAATTGATTGGAACAATGAGACAGGTAATCTCGAGTCTAGTGACTTTCTTGATACGGTTCAGGATTGTTTTTTAAAACAGTTTGTGACAGAACCAACTAGAGGTAGCAACTTGCTTGATTTGGTTCTTGCTAACAAAGAATCACTAATTAATAATCTTGAGGTTAATGAAGAGCTTGGGGAAAGCGATCACAAATCACTTAGTTTTAATATATCATGGAATTACCCAGGTAACTGCAATCAAGTCTCTGTTCCCGACTTT
>WNWK01040733.1:0-16821 GCA_009830355.1 Cherax destructor
TACCAGGACTTTGAACTCTGCCTGGAGAAAATTGTGGCCAGACTGTGTCCTAGAGAGGAATTTTGAAGGTTTTGGGGCTGAGCCTCAGAACCCTGAGCCTCAGCCTGAGCCTGTTGTGGAAGAAATTGTGGAACTAGGCAAGTCCATGGGGTTGGAGGTGAGTGGTGAGGATGTGGAACAGTTGGTGGAGGAGCACAGTGAATAACTAACCACTGAAGATCTGCAAGAGCTTCAACAGCAACAACAGACCACAGGTCAGGACAATGGTTCAGAGGAGGAGGTGGAACAGAGATGGAAGAAGGTGCCTTCTTCAGCGATTAAGGAGATTTGTGGAATGTGGACCAGGGTGCAAGGCTTTATGGATGAATATCACCCTAACCATGCTGTTGCAGGCCGTGCTGGCAACCTGTACAATGACAATGTGGTGTCCCATTTCAGGGATGTTTTAAAGAATCGCCAGACACAGAGCTCCCTGGACAGATTTTTTGTTAGAGAGGGGTCCAGTGACTCTCAAGCTGGTCCTAGTGGCATTAAAAGAAAAAGGCAAGTAACCCCAGAAAAGAACTTGGCACCTGCAGTGTTAATGGAAGGGGATTCCCCTTCCAAACACCAGCATACTACTCCATCCTTTCCCCTCCTCCCATCTTCCACACATCAACAACTCTTCAATAAATGTAAGTGACATGTTATTGTACTATTATATTTCTTTATTTCTCATAAACTTGTGTGTAAATGCATGTCTTATGTTGTAAAAAAATATTTTATGGGGAAAATAGAATCGGATAACGATATTTTCGGTTACAGATAAGCCCTCTGGAACGGATTAATATCGCTAACCAGGGGTTGACTGTATATAATATATGCCCCTTACCAAGATATGGTTCCATCATTGTTCTAACCACATCACCAGAGATACTCAATAACCTCCTGGTATCTTGTAATGTATAACTTCCAGTGTACACAATAATATCCAATACAAGACCACTGTAGCAATCACAAAGCACAAACAACTTTATACTAAAGCGTTTCCTCTTGCTTGGTATATACTGCTTGAACGACAGTCTACCTTTGAACAGAATCAGTGACTCATCAATAACAAGCTTCCTGAAGGGATAAAAATGCATATTGAATTTCTCTTTCAGATACAGAAACACATTCCTAATCTTATATAACCTGTCGTTTCTGTCAGGCCTGGTTTTGTCTGAGAAGTGTAACATATGTAACAGTAGCACAAATCGATTCACTGATATTATATCACTGAAACCTGGTGTTGCAATCAGGCGGTCTGTCGATCAGTATGATTTGACACGGTGCTTATACACATGTGGCATAAGCATTATTGTGGCAAAGAAAAGATACATCTCAGCCACAGTTGTCTCTTTCCACCTGTTGAGGCGTGATGTTGGTGAAAGTATTGTGTTTGCCATGGTGTACGCGTAGAATCTGTTGCTTTCCCTCACAATAATTTCCATCAGGGGATCGTCAAAAAATAACTCGAAACATTCCAGTTCAGTGGCATTGTTTGCAAGTGTACATGAAGGGCGTATACCACATTGACTTTCATCAAACTGATGGGGACTGGGAATAAAATTGTCAGCTTCCTGCCAATCCCAGGTGCGGTCTGCTGGTGGGTACTGGATATTTACAGGTGGTTGTGGGGGTTGTGGAAGTGGAAGTGGAGGTTGTGGTTGTGGGGGTTGTGGAAGTGGGGGTTGTGGTTGTGGGGGTTGGTGGGTGGGTGAGGGTGGCCTTTGTTGTAGGTCTGGTGAGTCAGCGACGCAGGTGGTAGCAGCATGGCTCACTGCCTCCCGCATGGCACCACCATCACCACCAGATGTATGCACATTTCTCATCCCAATTGCAACACTATCATCTTCATTTTCACTATCACTTCCTGTTGTATGCCCACGGGATGTACTCCGAGATGTACTCCTTCCCCTTGGAACAGCATATGGCACGCTACCAGAGCGCATATACCGTCGAATATACTGACGCTTCACTGGAGAATATTCTGCTCCACTCTCGCTACTCAGAGTCCGGGATATGAGTAAATAACAGTTCCCTCTTTCGTTCTGGTACAATTGAGCGTGAACAAGATGCCACAGCACCGGAGTTGGAAGGCTGAGGGTCGTCTGGGTTTTCCTCAATATTATCGGTATTATGGTCATTAGTTTCGGTCACAACCTCCTCAAAACCTTGAAACTCATCATCACTGGCACTCCCATCGGTGTTAGAACTGTCACTGAGCACTGAGTTCTAGGAGCAGGAGCACTGTCCAGTAGCAGGAGGCACTTGAGTGGCAATTTCTTTTCCAGGAGGTATTTCTTCACACTAGGGCCAAACACTCCAGTGAACCATTCCACGAAAATGTCCTTAGTGACCCATGCCTTGGTGTTAGCCTTCCAATACACACACAACTTATTCTTGTTAACATTGTGTTTCTTGAAGGCTCTGGGATTTTCTGAGTGATACACCAGTAAAGGCTTCACTTTAAAATCACCACTGGCATTAGCACAACATGAGAGTTAGCCTGTCTTTCATAGGCTTGTGTCCTGGCAGTGCCTTTTTCTCCTGAGTAATGAAGGTCCTGTTAGGCATTTTCTTCCAAAACAGGCCTGTTTCATCAAAATTAAACACTTGTTGGGGTTCGAATTTTTCAGTGTCTACGAACCCCTGGAATACCTACACAAATTTTTCAGCTGCAAGTTTGTCTGAGCTGGCTGCCTCACCATGCCTCACAACACTGTGTATGCCACTACATTTCTTAAACCTCTCAAACCAGCCTTTGCAGGCTTTAAAATCACTCGCCTCAGCACTGGTTGCAGAAATTGTATTGACAAGATCTGCGTGCAACTGCCTTGCCTTTATACAAATTATCGCCGTGGAAATACTATCACCCGCTATCTGTTTTTCATTGATCCACACCCCCAACAACTTCTCAACCTCATCCACTGTTTTCAATCTATTTTTCGTTAAGATATCAACACCTTTTGCAACATTAGCTTCCTTGATTTCTTTTCTCTTTGCCAGGATAGAGGTGATAGTAGATGTGTTTTTTCCGTACATCCTGGCAAGCTCACTCACACGTAGGCCACTCTCATATTTTTCTACAATCTCCTTCTTCACTTCGATGGTCTTCCTCACTTTCTTTACCACAGGGGTGCCACTAGGAAGCTTCTTTGGACCCATGGTGACTTATTTCACAGTGACAATCACTAAACGACCAATAAACACAACAAATTGATTGTGAATGTTTGAAAGAGCGAGCTGGGTAATGTTCTCTCAATGGTAAACAATGCTAGACTGGCGTCCTGCGCGGCGAGGCGCGCAAGCGCGGGCAGGCAGACAGGTCTGGTACAGACCGATACACGATGGAATGACCAATACACGAGGAAAAAACTGACCGAAAAAAGCCACCGAAACACGATATCACCGATATACGGAATCACCGAAACACGAGGGATCGCTGTATTCGGTTTTAGTAGCGCCCTCTGGAATGGATTAATTACAAAAAACGGGGGTCCACTGTAGTTGAAGTTTTGGCAGTACAGATCAAAAACCAAAACCTTGTCATTGTGGTTGTATACAAGCCTCTGGATGCAACTTCCCAGCAATTCCAGGAACAACTTTTGAAAATTGACCACTGTCTGGAAAATGTTCCATCTCCTGCCCCAAACATCTTGCTGCTGGGGGATTTCAACTTAAGACACCTAAAATGGAGGAATGTAGCAAATAATGTTATAGCAGCTCAGATGAAAATTCACACACACGAGCTATTAAATCTCTGCACCAAATTCACCTTAAACCAGCAAATAATAGAGCCACCAAGACTGGAGAATACACTGGACCTCATCTTCACTAATAATGATTATCTGATACAAAATATAACTATCAAAAACAATACACTCAGACCACAACATAACAGAGGTACAGACATGTATGTGCAGGGCTCCTGACCAGCAAAATGTGATCAGTTATGAAGGTGCCTTCACCAAATTCGACTTCAATAACAAAAACATACAGTGGGATCAAGTCAACTATGTCCTAAACGAAACAAGCTGGGAAATCCTAAACAACATAGATCCGAACATCTGCCTATAAAGAATTAACTCTGTGGCACTTGAGGTATGCTCAAGGCATATTCCTTTAACCCTTTCAGGGTCCAGAGACCAAATTTCAAAGTGTGCACCAGGGTCCAAGAATTTTCAAAAAACAAATTTTGTTATTTTTTCTTATGAAATGGTAGAGAATCTTTTTCTGAAGGTAATAAAACAAAAAGTACGAAATTTGATGGAAAATTGACGAAATTATGCTCTCACGAATTTTGATGCGTCAGCGATATTTATGCATCGGTGATTTTGCCGAATTTGACTCCCATTTTAGGCCAATTACATTATTCCAGTCAACCAAATTCTTAGCTATTTCGCTAGTATTACTTCTATTCTATCGATTGAGCACAAGAAATCGCCCAGTCAACTGTTTCAACTACAAAATAAAGTGATCGGAAATTGGTAATTTAGCCAATTTAACACAAAGTTCAAGATATTCCAATTTCAAAATAGGGTGCAGAATAAACAATGCAGGCATTCCTGGCCCTAAACTAGCATTTCCTCTGTTCATTAGTTATGCTTTCAGTCTTTACAAAAGAATTCCATTTTTATTTTTTATTCACATAATGAATTTTTATTCAAACCAAAAAACTGTTATGCAATATTGTAATAATTGTATAAATAATATCACCACATTTGTGAACGTATATTAGAACTACCAGCTGGCACGTATTAGACGCGTGAGGTCATTTGTTTACTCTTGAACATCGGCAAAAATTTAACATTTCCACTGCTTTGAGCTCAGATTCAAGCCATTTCCATACTAAAACCAATCAAAATAATCTCTATTTCTTTAATATATCTTTCATTCTATCAAATGATACCAAGAAATCGCAAATACAACTATAAAAAGCATACGACAAAAACACTGCAAAGTCGCTGTTTTAATCAAAAATTACGGTTTCAGTTTTTTTCTCATTATGCAGTATGTGCTGCAGGATTTGTTTTATGTGGTGCACACTTACCACATAGATGTATTCTCTCATATCTGGGCCCAAATTTACCACTCACAGCTTATCTGGGTGAGCTGAGCTCATGATGTAGAACTACAGTTTGGACCCTCAACTCAAAGTCGTAGAACTACGGCACGGACCCTGAAAGAGCTAAGAAAAAGGAAAAGAAGATGTAAACTAGAAAGAGAGAGATGCTCCCTATACAGGTGAAGGTAAAGAATCACAGAGCTGCTGAAAGGGGCCAGTATATCTGAAATACGAAGGGAGGTACTGGGCAGAGAAATAGAAAATATTGAACTTAAGCTTAAGGAATCATACAGGAGACAAGAAACTCAAGAAGAACTAAAAGCCATATATGAAACTGAAATCCAAAATATTTCTTTTCTTATGCCAAATCTAAGGTGAAAACAACATCCAGTACTGGACCATTGTTTACACGAGATGGGACCTACAAAGATGACAGCAAGGAAATGAGTGAGATACTAGAGGCCCAATATGACTAAGTGTTTAATAAGCCACTAACCAGACTAAGAGTCAACAACCTAAATTAAATTTTTATGACTGAGACTCAGAATTTGGTCAATTCAAACATCTTTGATATTATCCAAACACCTCAGGCCCAGACTCGTGGAACTCTGTGTTCATCAAGAACTGCAAGAAGCCCCTGTCACGTGCCTTCAGCATTCTATGGAGATGGAACATGGACACAGGGGTCATCCCACGATCACTTAAAACAACAGACATAGCCCCACTCAACATAGGGGGCAGTAAAGCAATAGCAAAAATTACAGACCAATAGCTCTAACATCCCATATCATAAAAATCTTTTAAAGGGTTTTAAGAAGCAAGATTGCCACCAATCTAGATACCCATCAGTTACACAACCCAGGACAACATGGGTTTAGAGCAGGCCGCTCCTGCCTGTCCCAACTACTGAATCGCTATGACAAGGTCTGGGATGCTCTAGAAGACAAACAAAATGCAGATGTATACAGAGACTTTGCAAAGCCTTCAATAAGTGCAACCATGGTGTAACACAAAATGCATGATAAAGGAATAATGGGAAAAGTTAGTACATGAGGCCCTCCACATTCGCGAGGTTGGGATCAAGAACCTAGTGAATCTTGAAAATTCGTAAAAGTTTGGTACGCAAATATGATGTACTGTAGCGTTCACGAATGTTTTGATGCACAAATATATTGTAGGAAATATAATAATAGCATTTACTGAGCCTAACAATACTGCTTCATTAAGCTATTGAACTATGAACAATCATAAAACACATGAAAACATCGTAAAATATTTTATATACATTTTTTTCAACAAGTCGGCAGTCTCTCACTGAGGAAGGGTGACCCAAAAGAAAGAAAATCCCCAAAAGAAAATACTTTCATCATCATTCAACACTTTCACCTCACTCATACATAATCACTGTCTTTGCAGAGGCACTCAGATACGACAGCTTAGAATAGTCCCTACCAACTGTCAATATCCCAGACCCCTCCTTTAAAGTGCAGGCATTGTACTTCCCATTTCCAGGACTCAAGTCCGGCTAAATCTATAATAACCAGTTTCCCTGAATCCCTTCACTAAATACAGTGGTACCCGACTTACGATATTTTTTCATTCCAGAATGCTGTTCAAGTGCCATTACCAAACGAATTTATCTCCATAAGAAATGATGTAAAATAGACTAGTCCGTTTAAACCCCAAAATTACACTTACAAAGCATTTAAAAAATAAACTTACATAAAAGGGTGTGTTTGGGGACCATCGTAAGTCGGGGTACCACTGTATTACCCTGAACACACTCCAACAGCTCATTTTATTTATTTTTTTAACACATCGGCGATTCCCACCAAGGCAGGGTGGCCGAAAAAGAAAACTTTCATCCATTCACTCCATCACTGTCTTGCCAGAAGGGTGCTTTACACTACAGTTATAAAACTGCAACATTTACACCCCTCCTTCAGAGTGCCGCACTGTACTTCCCATCTCCAGAACTCAAGTCCGGCCTGCCGAGTTTCCTGAATCCTTCATAAATGTTACTTTGCTCACACTCCAACAGCACGTCAAGTATTAAAAACCATATGCCTCCATTCACTCCTATCAAATACGCTCACACATGCTTGCTGGAAATCCAAGCCCTCGCACACAAAACTTCCTTTACCCCTCCCTCCAACCTTTCCTAGGCCGACCCCTACCCCGCCTTCCCTCCACTACAGATTTATACACTCTCGAAGTCACTCTGTCTCGTTCCATTCTCTCTACATGTCCAAACCACCTCAACAACCCCTCCTCAGCTCTCTGGACAATCGTTTTGGTAATCCGCACCTCCTCCTAATTTCCAAACTCGAATTCTCTGCATTATATTCACACCACACATTGACCTCAGACATGACATCTCCACTGCCTCCAGCCTTCTCCTCGTTGCAACATTCATCACCCATGCTTCACACCCATATAAGAGCGTTGGTATAACTATACTCTCATACATTCCCTCTTTACTTCCATGGACAAGGTTCTTTGTCTCCACAGACTCCGAAGTGCTCCACTCACCCTTTTCCCCTCATCAATTCTATGATTCACCTCATCCTTCATAGACCCATCCGCCGACATGTCCACTCCCAGGTCCCAAAAACCATTCGTCTCCATTCACTCCTATCTAACATGCTCATACACGCTTGCTGGAAGTCCAAGCCCTCGCCCACAAAACCTCCTTTACCCCCTCTCTCCAACCTTTTCGGGACGACCCTACCCCTCCTTCCTTTCCCTACAGATTTATACGCTCTCCAAGTCATTCTACTTTGATCCATTCTCTCTAAATGAACAAACCACCTCAACAACCCCTCTTCAGCCCTCTGACTAATACTTTTAGTAACTCCACACCTCCTCCTAATTTCCACACTCGAATTCTCTGCATAATATTTACACCACACATTGCCCTTAGATAGGACATCTCCACTGCCTCCAGCCTCTCCTTACTGCATTTACAACCCAAGCTTCACACCCATATAAGAGAGTTGGTACAACTATACTTTCATACATTGCCTTCTTTGCCTCCATAGATAACGTTTTTTTGTCTCCATAGAGACCTCAATGCACCACTCGCCTTTTTTCCTTTATCAATTTTATGGTTAACCTCATCCTTCATAAACCCATCCACTGACAAGTCAACTCCCAAATATGTGAAAACATTCACTTCTTCCATACTCCCTCTCTCCAATGTGATATCCAATTTTTTTTATCTAAATCATTTGATACCCTCATCACCTTCTCTTATCTTTGTTCACTTTCAACTTTCTACCTTTACACACCCTCCCAAACTCGTCCACTAACCTTTGCAACTTTTCTTTAGAATCTCCCATAAGCACAGTATCATCAGCAAAAAGTAACTGTGTCAATTCCCATTTTGTACTTGATTCCCCATAATTTAATCCCATTCCTCTCTCCAACACCCTAGCATTTACTTCTTTTACAATTCCATCTATAAATATATTAAACAACTATGGTGACATCACACATCCCTGTCTAAGACCTACTTTTACCGGGAAGTAATCTCCCTCTCCTACACACCCTAACCTGAGCCTCATTATCCTCATAAAAACTCTTTACAGCATTCAGTAACTTACTACGTATTCCATACACTTGCAACATCTGCCACATTACACACATAACCGCACATATAAAAAGAGGAGCTTATGACGCTCCTCTCTTTTTATATGTGTGTATTATTGTTTCCAGTCACGTATTGTGCCTTTTTTGTTATTATCTCCACATTGCTCCCCTATTCACTCTATCACATGATTTTTCTAAATCCATAAATGCAATGAAAACTTCCCTACCTTTATCTAAATACTGTTCACATATATGCTTCAGTGTAAACACTTGATCTACACATCCCCTACCCACTCCACCACTCGTAAGGTTAGGCAGACAAAATCTGACAAATTGTGATGATGATGACAATGACGATGATGATGGTGATGATAGTTAGCCATGCAGTTACTGATGACAGTTGAATGGAGGTGATTATATGGAGTGTAACTGCATGGCATGATGAGTCTGGTGTGGACTCTAAAGTCTTCACTGTTAGTGTCACTGCTGACATCGCTAGTCAGAGTTAGCAACGGAGTCAGATTCTGCCACGGGTTGAGGTTCAGGTGAGGCGGTAGGGGTAGCAGCAGGGGTAGTGGCAGGCTTCCTTGTGAAGAACATTGTGATGGGCAACTGAGACCAGATTCAGATTCATTACTTTCTTTGAGCACTTTGGGTTGGCTCATCAATAGGGTTGCTGCTCACTTGGGGCCATACTTGCACCACCACATGTGTACAGTAGGACACGAACAGTAACCGGACATGACCGGCGTGAACAGTAACTGGACAATGACTGAGTGGTGGACTGGTGGGCTGTAGGTTGAGGGGGTAAGAGGGAGGGTAGCAGGGACACGGTGGGAAGCGTTTTCCGTACTTTTTCCCGCATTTATTTAGTAAATTCTCCATGGGGAAGTGGAACAGAATTCTTCCTCCGTAAGCCATGCGTGTCGTAGGGGCGACTAAAATGCTGGGAGAAAGGGCTAGTAACCCCTTCTCCTGTATATATTACTAAATGTAAAATGGGAAACTTTCATTTTCATTTTGGGCCACCGCTCGGTGGGAGGCGGCCGACGTGTTGAAAGAAGAAAGATTTAGTAAATATGATTGGGCGGCTGGGCATTCGCGAATTCGAAGCTTGCAAAAGTGGAGGGCTAGCTGTAGATGGATCTACAGCTTCCTAACAAAGAGAATGCAAAAGTAATAGTAAATGAAGTCTGAGGCGGCTACAGTGAATAGCTCTGACATAGCACCGTGTCTTCCTTTGTGGATGACACCTGACAGTGTCCTCCATCGAAGATACTGCAAGTCTCAAGCGGACATCAATTAAATCTTTAAATGGGCCACACAAAACATTATGAAGTTCAATGAAGAGAAATTTCAATTACTCTCAATATGGGAAACTTGAGGGAATTAAAATTACATTGGAGTATAAAACAAATTCCAACCAAACAATAGAGCAAAAAACTAATGTGAAGGACCTGAGAGTGATAATGTCTGAGGATCTCATTTTCAAAGATCACAACAATGTATCTACCAAATCTGCTAGAAAAATGATATCATGGATAATGAGAACCTTCAAAACTATGGATGCCAAGCCCATGATGCTTCTCTTCAAATTGCTTGTTCTCTCTAGGCTAGAATATTGCTGTACACTAACAGCACCTTTCAAAGGAGGTGAAATTGCTGACCTGGAGAATGTGCAGAGACCCTTCAGAGTACACATAAGTATGATAAAACACCTAAATTACTGGGAACGGTTGAAGTTCCTTGACTTGTATTCCCAGGAATGCAGGCAAGAAAGATACAAGATAATATACACATAGAAAATCCTACAGGGATTATCAAATTTGCACACGAAAATCACCCCCTACAAAAGCAAAAGACTCAGGAGCAGTGCAACATCCCTCCCAAAGAAAAGCAGGGGTGCCACGAGTAAACTAAGAGACAACACAATAAGTATCAGACCCTGGCTGTCTTCAAGAAGGTGTGGATAGGCACCTAAAGTCAGTACAATGACCAGCCAGGCTGTGGTTTGTACGTCAGTTTATGCAGCCAGCAGTAACAGCCTGGTTGATCAGGCCCTGATCCACCGCTAGGCCTGGTCACAGACCAGGCCCTTGGAGCCTGGTGTGTGACCTTCTCCAGGTAATATTTAAAATAATCCACTGGCTCTGATACATCTAGGAAACTTTCTTTCAAATTTCCATCAATAATTACCTGAGGGTGCAATAAATCTGTTTTACATCTAGTAAATAATTTTGTATATATGATGGGATAATATCGGCCTGGGTGTTAGGTCCCAAGAGCTTCCCGGTAACTTACCTAACCAGACTTGGTAACTAAATGGTCCCTTTATTTCGCTCTTAGGGTATATATATATATGTGTATTAAGATCATATATAAAGAAATGGACTAGAAGCACACAGTGCTTTATTTTAGGTACAAAACTAGCATGGACCCCTTCAAAAAAATTTAAGAGTCAATATTTTCACATATTTGTGTATTGTTACCTTTGTACAATCTGCAACTATGAATTCTGATGTAAATCCTCCGGTGCGGTTTTTCTTCATGGAAATTTCATATCTCTCCCTGCACTGCTTTATGGAAACCTCAGCAATGTCTGCACCAATAAGATGGTGAATTTTTTCCCCGGAATTGTCACAAAATTTTAGTTAGGACACAATACCCAAACACTATTCCAAAGGTTTTATATTATTAATTCCAGCAGTGGGCAAACTACAGCCTGCAGGCCACATGTGGCCCCAAAGGTTTTCACATGGCCTGCCAAAATCAAGTCATATACTGTACAGTGGACACTCGGTTTTCGTTGAAAATTCTTTCCAGAATGCTATTTGAGTGCCGTTACTGAACAAATTTGTTCCCATAAGGACAAATGTAAATTAGATTAGTCGTTTCAGACCCCACAAATACACTTACAAAAGCACTTACGAAAATACACTTACATAATTGTTCAAGTTTGGAGGTGAACAAAAACCGAGGGTCCCTGTACTCACATTATTTGGGGACAAAATATTAGTAAATTTGAAAAAAAAAAGTTTCCCCAATGCCAAATAATATTGCGAATGTGGCCCCTCACTAAAAGTTTGCCCATCCTGATCTATTCTAACTAAGAAGATATACTTTTCTTCTTTTGGGTCACCCTGCCTCGATGGGAGACAGTCAGTATGTTAAAAAAGGAAAAGTTCTAACTACAGTATGTATGTATCAACCTATTATGCTTCTGTTTTATATTCCTTATGTTTTCAAAGGGATCTTTCTTCTTTGGAGACTGCCTGGTGCAAAAAAATCTCTCAGATTTTCTAGTACTGTACACTAACTGCCCCCTTCAAGGCAGGTGAACTGCTGACCTGGAGAGTGTACAAAGAACTTTCACAGCACATAAGTACGTAAGGCACCTAAATTACTGGGAATGGCTGAAGTCCCTTGATTTGAATTCCCTGGAGCATAGCGAGAGATACATGATAATACAGCCTCTTCTCACTTAACGACGGAGTTTCGTTCCTAAGCCCACATCGGTAAACAAATTCGTCACTAAGTGAGTAGCATACATGTACTATAATGGTAGTGGGTTTGTGTCAACTATCTCTGATATTGTTTTAATGTCACCATTGCACCATTTATAACATTTCTGGAATATTTTTAAATGTTTCTACAGCAGTGTACTGTACAGTGGATCCCCCGAGTTTCGTAAACCCCGGAAATAGTACAATTATGTAAGTATAATATTGTCAGTGCTTGTAGAAGTGTATTTTTGGGGGTCTGAAATAGACTAACCTACGTGACATTTTTCCTTATGGGAGTAAATTCGTTCGGTAATGGCGCTTGAGCAGACTTCAGGAGTGAAGTTTTTACGAAACTCGGGGGGTCCACTGTATATTGTAATAAATAGAATAAAAAAAAATCAGCTCTAATATACAGTGGTACCCCGAGTTTCATACTTTATTCGTTCCAGAAGGCTGTTTGAGTGCCATTACTGAATGAATTTGTTCCATAAGGAATAATGTAAATTACATTAGTCCGTTTCAGACCCCCAAAAATACACTTACAAAAGCACTTACAATAATACACTTACATAATTGTTTGAGTTGGGAGCAGTACGAAACTCAGGGTACCACTGTACATTATTTAGGTATGCATACTAGTCAGATAGCCCGTTGTAAGTCCGAGTCATCAGTAAACAGAGTACGTCGCTAAGTGAGGAGAGGATGTATACACTTGGAAAATCCTAGAGGGATTAGTACCAAACTTCACACGAAAATCACTCCCTTGAAACAAAAGACTTGGCAGAAGATGCAACATTTCCCCATTAAAAAGCAGGGCGCCATGAGTACACTAAGCGACAACACAATAAGTGTCTGGGGCCCAAGACTGTTCAACTGCCTCCCAGCATACATAAGGGGGATTACCAATAGACCCCTGGCTGTCTTCAAGAAGGCACTGGACAGGAACCTAATGTCAGTACCTGACTAGCTAGGCTGTGGTTCGTATGTCAGTTTGTGTGAGGCCAACAGTAACAACCAGGTTGATCGACCCTGATCCACCACTAGACCTGGTCTTAGACGAGCTGCAGGGGCGTTGACCCCAGAAACCCTCTCAGGTATACTGCCAGGATTTCACCAGCCAAAATTTATTACAATATACATTGCTACCACATACAGTGGACCCCCGAGTTTCGTAAACCCGGAAATCGTACAATTATGTAAGTATAATATTGTAAGTGCTTTTGTAAGTGTATTTTTGGGGGTCTGAAATGGACTAACCTACTTGACATTTTTCTTAAGGGAGTAAATTCGTTTGGTAATGGCACTTGAGCAGGCTTCTGGAATGATTTCTACGAACTCGGGATCCCTATAGTGGAACCTCGGTTTTCATATGCCTCTGTTTTGTCCGCCATACCGAACATGTCCATCTGCCCGTGCCCACACAAAGCATCCCACGCGTGTTCTGAGTCAGTCTGGCTTTGTTTTCCGTCAGTGAACATTACCCTGCACGTTCATACGAAACATTTCATAATAATCCATTGTTTTTTTCTTGTTTATTGAGTGCGACTGCTAAATAAGCCACCATGGGGCCAAAGAAAGTTCCAAGTGCCTTTGGGTAAGTCCATAGGGTTGGGTGTGAGTGGCCAGGATGTGGAAAGTTGGTGGACAACCATAGGAAAGAGCTAACCACTGAAGAGCTGAACACCTTCAACTGGAACAGCAAAAGATCGCAGCTGAGGAAATTGCTTCAGTGGAGGAGGATGAGAGAGGGGAGAATGTGCCTTCTTCAGTGATTAAGGGCATGTGTGCAAAGTGGAGTGAGTTGCAAAGTTTTTGGAGAAATATCACCCTAACAAAGCTGTTGCAAGCCGTGTCTGTAACATGTTCAATGACAATAGCTTGTCCCATTTTAGGCAAATTTTAAAGAGACGCCAGAAACAGACCTCTCTGGACAGATTTTTTGTGCGTCTGTTGTCCAGTGACTCAGGTTGGTCCTAGTGCCAGTAAAATTATTATTATTATAATCAAATAAAAGCGCTAAACCACGGGTCATACAGCGCTGCAGGTTATTGCAGGATGCAGGGAGAATGGGTTGTAAGAGGGAGATGGATGATTAGTAGGGCATGGAGTGTAGCAGGACAGTGGATAGTGCAGGGATAGAGGGTACAAGAGTCGAGGTAGAAGGGACTGAGGAGGTGCTAGAGGTATAAACTTCAGAGTTTTTGTAGTAAGTCAGTTTCTGTCAAAAAAATCGAGAGAGTCAGGATTAAAGGAGGGTCCATCTGCAAGAAGGGAAGGTAAAGAAAGGGCCGCAGAGCGAAGACGCCGTTGGAGGTAAATTCTGCGTGCTCGTTGATAGAGGGGGCAGTCCAACAGAATATGTCGAACAGACACTGGAACCTGACAATGTTCACAGAGAGGGGCAGGGAGCTTCTCCATGAGATACCCGTGAGTAAGACGAGTGTGGTTGATGCGAAGACAGGAGAGTGTAGTCTCCCAACCCCGACATTGGTGACAAGAAGGCCAGAAACCTATAATCGGTTTAATAGAATGGAGTTTGTTATTTAGCAGGTCAGACCAGCGTTGTTGCCAACGGGTGCGAAGGTGGGTAGCAATGACCGCAAAATAGTCCATGAAAGGAACACGTCTATATGAAACTGGAAGGTCATGTACTGCTGACCGCGCAGCAGTGTCTGCCTGTTCATTGCCCTGTACGTCTACATGACCAGGGACCCAACAAAAAACAATATCTTTATGCTTGCTAAAGATACGGCGTAACCAAAGGTGGATACGAAGAACTAGGGGGTGAGGTGTATCAATTTTTACGGATGCCTGTAAAGCACTAAGGGAGTCTGAAACGACCACAAATTGGTAACAGGCATAGATGCAATACGGATAAGTGCCACAAGAATGGCATACAATTCAGCCGTAAATATGCTAGCCGGGTAATAGATGCCCTCGTACAACGCTGTCCGGGAAACACTGCTGCGAATCCGACGCCGTCAGATGACTTTGAACGATCAGTGTATACTGCAATGGCATGGGAATGAGAACGGAGTGGTCTAGAAAGAAAGAGCGAGAAGCCGCCGTAGGTACGTAGTTGGGCTTCGCGCAAGGTAGAGAATAGAACAGACACGGACAGCAGGAATTTCCCCAAAGGGGGAAGGGGGAAAGGAGATGTCCATGAACATATAGAGCTGGTAGCTGAAGGGAAGACGGGGAGTGAATGTAGACGAAAAAAAAGGGACGAAGGCAGGGGCGACGAACAAAAAAAGAGCACCTACTAACATCTGTAACAACCCTATTGGAAGGATTGCGGAGGTCATGAGACAAACAAAATGCGAATAATGTGCATCACGACGATCGGATAAGGATGGAATGTTCGCTTACATAGAGGCTCTCAACCGGGGAAGAAAAAATGCACCAAGGAATAAGCGTAATCCCTGGTGATGGATGGGATTAAGAATGGAAGAGTAGCAGGGAGGCGCCGAATATATCTGGTCACCATAATCGAGTTTCGACAAAATTAGTGCTGAATGCAGGCGAAGGAATCTACGATCAGCCCCCATGAAAGATGTGCGAGGTAGAAGGTTCAGCCGGCTGTGACAAGTCGCCTTCAGAGGTAATGTGAGGTTTCCAAGACAATCAACGGTTGAACAGAAGGCAGAGAAACCTGACTGTCACGTTCTGCGATAGTGACCGTATGGAAATGGATGATCAGAGACCACTGAACGTCTAGTAAACATAATTTGATGGTTTTGCCACTAAAAATTTAAACCCGTGGTGGTGGAAATAGAAACCCGGTTGATGGCATGCTGGAGGGAAACTGTAATGAGGTGACAGTCAGTACCTGCACAAACTATAGCAAAGTCATCCACATAGAGCGATGACCAAATATTGGATGGGAGAACAGATGCCAGATTACAGTCATACCTCGGTTAACGATATTAATCCTCAAAGGGCATATATTTAACCGAAAAATGTTCCGAATCAATTTTCCCCATAAGTAATAATGGAAATATAATTAATCCTCCAAGACTTTCTAAAGTAGTTAAATAAAATATTTTTGTTTTTGACATTAAATAATAAAAATTTAATGAACAATAAATAAATACACATGTAAATATTGTAAATAACATGTCACTTACATTTATTGAAGAGTTGTTGATTTTGGAGGACGGGAGGAGGGAAGAAGGTGGAGTAGTATGCTAGTGTTTGGAAGGGGAATCCCCTTCCATTAACACTGCAGTAAATTCTTTTCTGAGGTTACTTCCCCTTTTTTTTTAAAGCCACTAGGACCAGCTTGAGTCACTGGACCCCTTTCAAAAAATAAATCTGTCCCGGGGGTTCTGTGTCTGGCAATTCTTTAACACATCCCTGAAATGAAAACGACTGTCATTGTACAGATATTCATCCATAAAGCCTTGCACATCAGTCCATTTGGCACAGCTTCCCCAATCCTTGAAGAAGGCACCTTCTTCCATCTCAGTTCCACCTTCTCCTCCCCCTGAACCATTGTCCTGACCTCTGGTCTCTTGTTGCAGTTGCTGTTGAAGCTCTTGCAGATCTTCATTGGTTAGCTCTTCCTTGTGCTCCTCCACCAACTGTTAAACATCCTCACCACTCACCTCTAACCCCTTGCCCAATTCCACAATTTCT
>WNWK01040734.1:0-16820 GCA_009830355.1 Cherax destructor
ATATTGTTAAACATATATCATTATGGGTTTTCTGTGATGTAACCCAATAAGTACAAGTGAAACAGCCTTTGACATTCCAGAGGTTACTAGGAGTTGATGTATGCCTTCAGGCCTTATGTATGTTAGGGTTTTCGAATTACATACGTAGTGTTTAGCTATGGGGATGTATAAGGTGTAATTGTCTATGGGCAGATATAATGTATTGGAAGTACTATACTTATTTTTGAAACATTCTTACGTTTCAGAGTGATGGGAATATTGTGGTATACCTGGAGAGGTTCTAGGGGTCAACACCCTTTCGGCCCAATCTGTGACCAGGCCTCATGTTGGATCAGAGCCTGATCAACCAGGCTGTTACCACTGGAAACAAATGACCAGCCTGGCTGGTCAGGTACCGACTTTACGTGCCTGTCCAGTGCCTGCTTGAAGACAGCCAGGGGTTTGTTGGTAATCCCTCTGATGTATGCTGGGAGGCAGTTGAACAGTCTTGGGCCCCTGACGCTTATTGTGTTGTCTCTCAACGTGCTAGTGGCACCCCTGCTTTTCATTGGGGGGATGTTACATCGCCTGCCGAGTCTTTTGCTTTCATAGGGAGTGATTCTCGTGTGCAAGTTTGGTACTAATCCCTCGAGAATTTTCCACATGTATATAATAATGTATCTCTCCCGCCTGCATTCTAGGGAGTAAAGGTTTAGGAACTTCAAGCGTTCCCAGTAATTGAGGTGGTTTATCGCAGTTATGCGTGCCGTGAAGGTTCTCTGCACATTTTCTAGGTCAGCAATTTCACCTGCCTTGAAAGGTGCAGTTAGTGTGCAGCAATATTCCAGCCTAGATAGAACAAGTGACCTGAAGTGTCAACATGGGCTTGGTATCCCTGGTTTTGAAGGTTCTCATTATCCATCCTGTCATTTTTCTAGCAGATGCGATTGCTACGGTGTTACTGAATTAGAGCAAAAACTTAAGATGTCATACCTGACAGAAGAAGTACAAAGGGAACAAAGAGCCATACAGGATATTGCAAGAAACCCAAAATATTTCTACTCCTATGCAAAATCCAAGCTAAGAACTACCTGTAGAATTGGACCATTATTGAGAGGAGATTCGTATACGGACGATGAACAGGAAATGAGTGAAATTCTAAAAGAACAGTATGAGTCAGTGTTCAGCAACCCACTAAATGACAGCAAGGTAGAAAATGCAGAAATATTTTTCACTCCAGCAGAAGGCTGCGCAGACCACCTAACCGACATTAGTACAAACCCCATAGATTTCGAAAAAGAAATGGCCAACATGCCCACTCACTCAGCACCTGGACCAGATTCATGGAATGCTTTATTTATAAAGCAGTGCAAAGTACCATTAGCAAGAGCCCTTAGTATTCTGTGGAGAAAGAGCTTAGATCTAGGTGAAATTCCAGAGGCCTTAAAGAGTGCAGACATAGCTCCTTTGCATAAGGGAGGTAGTAGAGCACTAGCTAAAAATTACAGACCAGTAGCCCTCACTTCTCACATCATAAAAATCTTTGAAAGAGTGATGAGACGGCAGATTACAAAGTTCATGGACCAGCACAACCAACATAACCCGAACCAGCATGGCTTTAGAGCGGGTCGATCATGCCTGTCACAGCTGCTGAACCATTATGACAGAATTACGGAGGCATTGGAGGACGACCAAAACGCAGATGTGATTTACACAGATTTTGCAAAGGCGTTTGACAAATGCGATCATGGAGTGATAGCGCATAAAATGAGGGCCATAGGCATTACGGGGAAGGTAGGCAGATGGATTTTTGAGTTCCTAACACAAAGAACACAAAAAGTAGTAGTGAACAGGGCAAGATCCAGCATCAGCGAGGTCAAAAGCTCAGTGCCCCAAGGCACTGTCCTGGCACCTCTGCTGTTTCTCATCCTCATAGCAGACATAAATAAAAACACCCTGCACACTTTTGTATCATCATTTGCAGATGACACTAAAATAAGCATGAAAGTCACTACGGTAGAGGACACTGAAAAATTACAGGAGGACATAAGCAGGGTCTTCCAATGGGCAGTGGAGAACAACATGACGTTCAATGGTGATAAGTTTCAGCTGCTTAGGTATGGAAAAAATGAAGAACTCAAAAGGAACACTATATACAAAACGCAAGAGGGTCACCACATAGAACGAAAGGAACACGTAAAGGACTTGGGAATAATTATGTCTGCTGATCTGTCGTTTAAAGACCATAACAAGACAAAGATCACAACAGCCAGGAAGATGACGGGGTGGGTATTGAGAACTTTCAAAACAAGGAAATAATGCCGATGGTGACACTATTCAAATCGCTAGTGCTCCTCACTTAGAATACTGCTCAGTGCTGACGGCCCCGTTCAGGGCAGGAGAAATAGCAGAGCTGGAACAAATCCAGAGATCGTTTACGGCTCACATTGAGCCATTGAAACATCTAAATTATTGGGAACGCCTTCAAGTCTTGAACATGTACTCATTGGAGGAGGAGAGAGAGATACATGATAATATATACATGGAAAGTACTTGAGGGCCTGGTCCCAAATCTGCACACTGCCATAACAACATACTGGAGTGAGAGATATGGGAGAAAGTGTAAAATAAACCCAGTGAGGAGCAGGGGTGCGGTGGGGACAATACGGGAGCACTGTATTAACATCCGGGGTCCCAGACTATTCAACATCTTACCAGAAGATATCCGAAACACGGCTGGAACCAGTGTAGAAGCCTTCAAGAGGAAACTGGACAAATATCTTCACCAGGTGCCAGATCAACCAGGCTGTGATGGATATGTGGGGCAGCGGGCCTCCAGCAGCAACAGCCTGGTTGACCAGGCAAGCACCAGACGAGCCTGGCCCATGGCCGGACTCAGAGAGTAGATACTCTCGAAACTCTTCAAAGGTATATCAAAGGTATAAGGTATGGTCCTTGAAGGTGAGATCCTCTGACATGATCACTCCCAGGTCTTTGACATTAGTTTTTCGCTCTATTGTGTGGTTGGAATTTGTTTTATACTCCGAGGAAATTTTAATTTCCTCACGTTTTCCATATCTGAGTAATTGAAATTTCTCATCATTGAACTTCATATTGTTTTCTGCAGCCCATTTAAAGATTTGGTTGATGTCTGCTTGGAGTCTTGCAGTGTCTTCAACGGTGGACACTGTCATACAGATTCGGGTGTCATCTGCAAAGGAAGACACAGCACTGTGGCTTATATCCCTGTCTATGTCCGATATGAGGATGAGGAACAGGATGGGAGCGAGTACTGTGCCTTGTGGAACAGAGCTTTTCACTGGTAGCCCATGTACAGAATTTATCGTGCTACTGTCTTTAAATTATGCCATATTATGTATATGCTCCTTATGTTTTGCTGAATGTAATAACTTTGCTTGGATGTTTAATGTATATTTATTGTTATATAATTTGTACTATGTAGCCGGTAGATTTAGGAGGTCTTGGAAAGGTTAAAGACATAGGTGTTAAGCTGATTAGATGTATTAGGTTGAGATAGGTTTATGTGTATGTAAAGTTAAGATGTATGTTGATGAATTACATGTTCACAGAACTGTATGTAATTGTTTCAAGCATTATTATATTAGTCTTTATTTATCCACCTTTTGAACACATCTATAATTATTGTGAAAGCATAGAAGCTTGTGGGAAAGTTTTTACTTCATCCAATACTTATTCTTTCTAAGGTATAAATAAAATTTAAAACTTGCTCATACTATGGACATTAATAGGCACTAATGTTATATCCTTTCATATAAAAATGACAAATCATGTATAATATAGAGATTACTGTACAAGGTAAACAAGTTAAGTGTTATGTTATAATGTAAGTTGTTTAAGATATAATTGATTGCGTGTTCATTATGTATGGTGTAATATTTTTTCCTAACTGGTGTAGAGTTTGGGCAGTGTATAATGTTTATTATTAAACACATTGTTTTTGTTATTGATGTATATCTCTCCATGTATGTACCTGTATGTACGGGTTTTTAAATAAAATATAAAAAAAAATAGATGTTTTAGCCTCCTATTAATCCATTTGGGATCGTTATTATTTGACCTAAATTTTTCTCTGGGGAATAAATATACTCTGTGCATGTTGTACATTATTAAGAAAAAAAAAATCATAAACGCAGATCCCTTCGTAATCGTTAGCTAGATTACCCCAATCAAGATTAGACAGGTGTTCCCTAAGTCCAATATAATCGGCAGAACGAAAATCGGGGACTTTTACCGTATTATCCTTATTCTGGTACTCCCAGGTAATATTAAAAGTAATGGATTTGTAATCACTTGCGCCAAGCTCTTCAGTGCCACCACCATACACGATTCAATTTTACTCACTCCCTCTCTGCTGTTTTCTCTGTGCATTCAGTATGAATTCTTTGCCAGAGCTGTGTATCCGAGTGCCTGAGGTCACTCAAAGCTGTGTGGATCACGAAGCCACGTGGATCTACAAGCCATGTGGATCACGAAGCCACGTGGATGTACAAGCCATGTGGAACGAGCCACGTGGGTTACCAAGCCAGATGTCCAAAGCCACGTGTTGTATATTTGCTTGATGTTATCTTGCGACGTCACTCCAGGATGTTGCCTGGCATCACCCGCAATGTCACCATGCTGCCCGACGTCACTTACGACGTCTGCCCTGACGTCACTCTAGGACATCTGCCTGACGTCACTCACATCGTCTGCCCTGACGTCTCTCTGGACGTCTGCCCTGACGTCACTCCAGGACGTCTGCCCGACATCACCCACGACGTCTGCCCGACATCACCCACGACGTCTGCCTGACATCACCCACGACGTTTGCCTGACATCCACATCTGCCCTGACGTCATCTCGTGATGTCACCCCATGACATCACTCACGATGTCACGCCTGACATCACCACAAGATGTCCCATCAACAGTGTTAGTTTCACAGTGAGCAATTTGTATTCAGTATTGTCCAGAATGATTGAGAGAAGATATGTCACGTGTTAATTCCTCTCAGTCAGTTAGTTACCATTTTGTCCTAGGCACATGTCGATTAGACACTAGGCCTGTTGTATGTATGTGTGTGTGTGTGTAACGAAACACTTCGAAATGTTTCGGCCCCGCCGGGAATTGAACCCGGGCCCTCCGTGCGTGAAGCGAGAGCGCTAGCCACCATGCCATCGGGGCGTGTAAATGTTCCATTACTAGTGTTGGCCCATGTTTGCGAATGCTGTAGTGTCGATTTTTGCACAGAAAAGCATCATTTGGCAGGACTGCAATTGCTCTTGTTGCCACCTCCCTAGTTAAGAACGATAATAAATTTGTTGAACTAGGCATAAAAATTAACAACTAGGCGTCTACACTGCAAACTGAATTGTTTGCAATCCTAATAGCGCTAAAGCTAACTTATGACACTGAGCTTGACTCTATCATCATTACTGATTCTATGTCATCAGTTTTTATAGTTTAATATCTTTATTATGCACCCCATACCCATGGTGTGGGCGGTAGTCAAAAGATTACAGAGGTACATAATGGGTCCAGGGACTGGGCCTCAAAGTTTTGATAGCTGAGCAAGTTACAAAGGTAATGAACTCACAAATTACAAAGGTAATGAACTCACAAGTTTAAATAATAATAATAATAATTTTTATTTCATCGCAATTTTACATAGAGATTTACATAGAAGTGCAAGGAGAGCCACTGACATGCCAGGGCATAACGGGCAGCTTAATTTAAAAACTTATGGACTATGTACATAATATTGGATAGATTGATGGGAATTTGATTTGCTTAAACATTGGGCAGATTACAATATGATGATATTTCATTTGGCAAATTATAATATGGTGACACTATATTGCAGCAAGTGTTTAGTAGGATGGTAGTTAATAGTAAAAATTTAAATTATTTTGGGGAAAATGACATTGAGTATTTTTTTAAAGTAATTTACAGAATGCGTATTTAGTTTATGGTGAGTAGGTGGTAATATTACAATGTTATAATAGTACAAATTGAGATTATCTTATAGGAAAAAAATACTGAGCATTTTTGAAAGTAATATTATCGTACATAAGATAGATTTTGCCACCGAAGTGGCTAGTTTATTGTGCACCCCATATCCATCCTGTGGACGGTAGCGCAAGAGCATATGGTTACACAAAAGGCCTAGGCACTAGGCCCCAAAGGGGTTAACAATTGTACATTTGGGTTTATATCTACATTTCAATTATCTGTTACAAGCAAATTTAGGAAATTTGCTTAGTACAGTTGGTATCTTATTTCATGAATAAGATATCTTGACATGTCACATAGCTAATATCCATGCTAATATCAACCCTCCGCTCAAAATTCTCCTCAACAACTTTAATAGGTCCCACGACCATGACACAAGACACAGATCACTATTTGACATACCCCGAGTCCATACTAACCAATGTAAAAATTCTATGCATATAAAAGGCCCCAGAATCTGGAATTCATTACCAGTAAATATTAAGTTAACCTTGTCGGAAAATCAATTCAAGACTCTTCTCAAAAATCACCTACTCACACTATACTAAATACTCATACTGTAACAAACTTTCAAACCCAATGTTATTTTACTTAAGATAATCTCAATTTATATGTCATCCTCCTTAACACTTGTTGCAATATCATATCATCATATTGTTCATTTAAATATTATAGTATCATCATTTTGTTAAATAGAAATAAAAATATAACTAGAAGAAACTCAATAAATTTTCTAGTATTGTTATTAAACTAGTAATGCATCTCAAACTCAACCAATTTCTCTTGTATTGTCTTTTTATTGTATGTATAATCAGATTGAAATTTTAAATAATACAGAACTAGAATAAACTCAATCAATTTCTCTAGCATTAAGTCTTTAGTGAATAAGTCTTTAGAATAAGCTGCCCCTAATGCCATGGCATGCCAGTGGCTCTCCTTGCATTACAGTTTTATAATTGTAACTACCAATAACAATGTACACTTGTAACATGCATTCAAATAAAAATATTATTATTATTATTATTATACTGTCTATCTCTATATTCCTCAATAAGTGGACAATTAAGCACATAGTGTTCAAGACAGTGACCATATGCCTGATCACATAATTTGCATTTAGTTTGATCATCATCTGTGTCTCCCAAACTGTCAGAAGTACTTGTAGCCAAGCCTAAGCCTGGCCACTACAACATCAGTCAGTCTGTTCACATTGCAAGTTGCTCCACAAACATGCCCATCTGTGCTCACATTATCATGAGCACAGATAGGCACGTTCATGGAAATTAGATTTGGATTTATATCTACAGTTCACTTATCTGTTACAAGCAAATTTAGGAAATTTGCTTAGTATAAGTGGTATCCTACCTTCACTAATAAGATATCTTGACATGTCACATAGGTTATTATACTGTCTATCTCTATATTCCTCAATAAGTGGGTAGATATTACAAGATGGCCAATAATATGCCTAGGTATGCCAAGACTTTTCTTATGATAGGTCTTACTCAATAGTGATACAATGATTATACTGATATTAAGGTTAGGTAATTGTAGTGATTAACTAGGTTTACAAATTGAGGGTTACAAAATTGAGGTTTACGAAATTGAGGTACTGAAATTTAAACATTTAAGAATTTAGCAATTAGTTTAAGAATTTAACAATTAGTTTATATATTAATGGTAAAGGTGATGTATTGGTATAATGCCATTTCTATATTGGGGTGTCTTAGGCAAACTTATGACTAGCTTAAGAATTAAGAAGCAATAGTTGTATTAGAATTTTGGTTAGTCATGTGCAAATTAAGGGGAATCACAGATATCAATAAGTGTATTTTGCTGTGGATATGTGCAAGATAAAATAGTTTTCATGTGGTTAGCTACCGGTTGGGTGCGTAAGTGAGATAAGATGTTTTTTAACGGTGCTTTTGAAAGTGAAGGTTGTGTCTGCAGTTCTAGAGTTTTCAGGCAGGGAGTTCCAGATTTTAGGCCCTTTTATGCGCATTGAATTTTTGTATAGATTTAGTCGGACACGGGGAATGTCAAATAGATGTTTGTGTCTGGTATTATGTCTATGGGTCCTGTCACAACTGTCAAGAAAGTGTTTTAGCTCAGGGTTAAAGTTGGAATTTATGGTTCTATAAATGTAGATTACAGAGTAGTAAGTATGGATGTTCTGAACAGTGAGTAAGTTTAGGTCTTTGAAGAGTGGGGGGGGTGTGGTGCCTAGCGTTGGATTGCGTGATAATTCTTGCTGTGGCTTTTTGTTGGGTTATTATTGGCTTTAGGTGGGTAATTGCAGTTGATCCCCATGCACAAATGGCATATGTGAGGTAGTGATAGATGAGTGAATAGTATAGTGTGAGTAGGGCTGATTGTGGTACAAAGTACCTTATCTTAGAGAGGATCCCCACAGTTTTGGACACTTCCTTTGTTATGTGTTGAATATGGGTGCTGAATTTCAGGCTGCTGTCAAGGTGAAGGCCCAGGAATTTGCCCTCATTATGTTTAGCAATAGGAGTAGTGTTGATCCTAATATTTAATTGTGCATCACCTGCTCTGTTGCCAAACATAATATAGAAGGTCTTATCAGTGTTGAGTGTAAGTTTATTGGCTGTCATCCATGTTGATATTTTTATTAATTCGTCGTTAACAATGGTGTTAAGCGTGGCAAGATTTGGGTGGGAGATGACATAAGTTGTGTCGTCAGCAAAGAGTATTGGTTTCAGGTGTTGTGATACATTAGGAAGATCATTGATGTATAAGAGGAAGAGCAGGGAACCAAGGACACTTCCCTGCGGTACTCCGGCGTCAAGTGATCGTGTTCAGTTCAGACTCTCAGGTAAGGACCCACTAGGGGCGAGGGGGAAGTGGGGACAGACGAAGAATAGCCGGTGAGAGGAAGAGCTGAATGAAAAGAGAAAGAGTCAGGACTAAACCCAACAGTCTAACTACTGGATTGTAAGTGATCGTGTCGTGGAGATGTGTCTTTAATGATGACATACTGATACCTATTAGTGAGGTAGGATTTGAAGTATGCAAGTGCATGACCTCTTATTCCATAGTGGTCAAGTTTGTGGAGTAGGATGCCGTGGTTTACTGTGTCGAAAGCTTTCCATAGGTCAAAAGCACAGTGTCATCAGCAAAAAGCAGCTGTGACAACTCCCACTTTGTGTTAGATTCTTTATCTTTTAACCACACACCTCTTGCCAACACCCGCACATTCACTTCTCTTACAACCCCATCTATAAATATATTGAACAGCCATGGTGACATCACACATCCTTGTCTAAGGCTTACTTTTACTTTGAAATTATCTCCCTCTCTCCTACATACTCTAATCTGAGCCTCACTATCCTCGTATAAACTCTTCACTGCTTTCAGTAACCTACCTCCTATTCCATACACCTGCATCATCTGCCACATTGCCCCCCTATCGACCCTGTCATACGCCTTTTCCAAATCCATAAATGACACAAAAACCTCTTTACCCTTATATAAATACTGTTCAGCTATATGTTTCACTGTAAACACTTGGTCTACACACCCCCTACCTTTCCTAAAACCTCCTTGTTCATCTGCTATCCTACTCTCCGTCTTGCTCTTAATTCTTTCAATATTGAAATTTATATATTATAAATTTAGGAAAATTAAATCAAATTTTCAACAATACCCTAACAGCTAGGATTTACGATGACCAACGCAAAAACTACTGCATATTATGGGTAAGCATCACTTAGCTAAGGTGTGTTGTTGGGGAGGATTCATTGAAGTCCTCTGTTTTTCCATCCTGGTTGCCAAATTGTAAGGGTTTTCATACTATTTATCACAATTCTTCAGCAGGAACATGTCAGCAATTTCTAAATTATGAATTGAGGCTGATATACACCAATTGACCTTCGAGAATGCCTGACTGCATTGCACAATCCAGTCCAGTGTTCAGACGTTTAATTCAATCTGGCATGCCCTACCCCACATCACTCCGCAGCTCATCTACACCCCCTCACATTTATTATATTATTCATACATATGTTCTACATTTAGGAAATTATGTAAAAAATCTCCACATGTGGGTCGACAATAAAGTCACTTAGGCGGCAAAGACTAAGAGGAAGGACTCAGTTCTCAATGGCATGAACTGTCTGGTCTTCAGTTTAAAACCTCAAGAACAGTAAATGATGCGTATGTGTCAGTGTATAGATATAATGAGAATTTGCCAGAGGTCTATTGGTAATCCCCCTTATGTATGCTGGGAGGCAGTTGAACAGTCTTGGGCCCCTGACACTTATTGTGTTGTCTCTCAGTGTACTCGTGGCACCCCTGCTTTTCATTGGGGAATGTTGCATCTCCTGCCAATTTTTTTGCTTTCATAGGGAGTGATTTTCGTGTGCAAGTTTCGTACTAATCCCTCTAGGATTTTCCAAGTGTATATCATTATGTATGTCTCTCACCTACATTCCAAGGAATACAAATCATGGGACTTCAACCATTCCCAGTAATTTAGGTGCTTTATCGTACTCACGGCACACATAAGTACGATAAAACACCTAAATTACTGGGAACGGTTGAAGTCCCTTGTTTTGTATTCCCTGGAATGCAGGTGAGAGAGATACATGATAATATATACTTTGAAAATCTTAGAGGGATTACTATCAAACTTGCACATGAAAATCACTACCTATGAAAGAAAACGACTCGGCAGGAGATGCAACATTCCCCAATGAAAAGCAGGGGCCACGAGTACACTGAAAGACAACAAAATAAGTGTCAGGGGCCCAAGACTGTTTAGCTGCCTCCCAGCATACGGATTCCAATAGACCCCTGGCTGTCTTCAAGCAAGATCTGGACTTAAATGGGATGGGTCCTACACAGATGACAGCAAGGAAATGAGTGAGTTACTAAAGTCCCAGTATGACTCAGTTTTCAGCGAGCCGCTAACCAGACTGAAAGTCTGAACTTTTTATGAGAGTGCCACAGGACTTGGTAGACGCAAGCCTATCTGACATTACCCTGACACCAAATGACTTCGAAAAGGCGATAAATGACATGCCCATGCACTCTCCTCCAGGCCCAGACTCATGGAACTCCGTGTTCATCAAGAAATGCAAGAAGCCCCTATCACGTGCTTTTAACATCCTATGGAGAGGGAACATGGACACTGGGGTCGTCCCGCAGTTACTAATAACAACAGACATAGCCCCACTCCACAAAGGGGGCAGTAAAGCAATAGCAAAGAACTACAGACCAATACCGCTAACGTCACATATCATAAAAATCTTTGAAAGGGTTCTAAGAAGCAAGATCGCCACTCATCTAGATACTCATCAATTATACAACCCAGGCCAGCATGTGTTTAGAGCAGGTCGCTCCTGTCTGTCCCAACTACTGGACCACTACGACAAGGTCCTGGATGCTCTAGAAGACAAACAGAATGTAGATGTTATATACACAGACTTTGCAAAAGCCTTTGACAAGTGTGACCATGGTGTGATAGCACACAAAATGCATGATAAAGGAATAACAGGTAAAGTTGGTAGATGGATCTATAATTTCCTAACAAGTAGAACACAAAGAGTAGTAGTCAACAAAGTCTGAGGCAGCTACAGTGAAAAGCTCTGTTCCACAAGGCACAGTACTGGCTCCCATCCTGTTCCTCATCCTCATATCGGACATAGACAGGGATATAAGCCACAGTGCCCTGCCTTCCTGTGCAGATGGCACCCGAATCTGCATGACAGTGTCCACCATTGAAGACACTGCAAGACTCCAAGCAGACATCAACCAAATCTTTAAATGGGCTGCAGAAAACAATATGAAGTTCAATGATGAGAAATTTAAATTACTCCGATATGGAAAACGTGAGGAAATTAAAATCTCATCGGAGTATAAAACAAATTCCAACCACACAATAGAACGAAAAACTAATGTCAAAGACCTGGGAGTGATCATGACAGAGGATCTCACCTTCAAGGACAATAACACCGTAGCAATCGCATCTCCTAGAAAAATGACACGATGGATAATGAGAACCTTCAAAACCAGGGATGCCAAGCCCATGTTGACACTTTTCAGGTCGCTTGTTCTATCTAGGCTGGAATATTGCTGCACACTAACTGCACCTTTCAAGGCGGGTAAAATTGCTGACCTTGAAAATGTGCAGAGAACCTTCACCGCACGCATAAGTGCGATAAACCACCTCAATTACTGGGAACACTTGAAGTTCCTAAACCTGTACTCTCTAGAATGCAGGCGGGAGAGATACATTATTATATACACATGGAAAATTCTCGAGGGATTAGTACCAAACTTGCACGCGAAAATCACTCCCTACGAAAGCAAAAGACTTGGCAGGCGATGTAACATCCCCCCAATGAAGAGCAGGGGTGCCACTAGCACGTTGAGGGACAACACAATAAGTGTCAGGGGCCCAAGATTGTTCAACTGCCTCCCAGCATACATCAGGGGGATTACCAACCAACCCCTAGCTGCCTTCAAGCAGGCACTGGACAGGCACCTAAAGTCGGTACCTGACCAGCCAGGCTGTGGTTCGTACATTGGACTGCGTGCGGCCAGCAGTAACAGCCTGCTTGATCAGGCTCTGGTCCAACATGAGGCCTGGTCACGGACCGGGCCACAGGGGCGTTGGCCCCAGGAATTCTCTCCAGGTAAACTCCAGGTAAGGGATGAGCATGGAGAATATATTATAGCTAAATTTAAATCAAAAGACCTGCAAAAACCCCTCACAGTGATAAACATCTACAGATTAGCACAGTCAAACATTCACCACTTTAGTGAAAAATTAGGAAACCTGATAACTGATGCACACATGAACAAAGACCATTTGCTGCTCAAAGGAGATTTCAATATAAATCTCCTACACGACCAGGACCCACAAGTAACAGAATTCACAAACACTATGAGTAACTGCTTGTTACTACCAACAATATCAAAACCTACAAGAAACTCCGAGACTAGTACCTCATTACTAGACCACATCTGGACTAACACTATATCCCCTCTAAAATCAGGCATAATCACAGACAACACCACAGACCACTACCCGACCTTTATCATAACCAACCTTGGTAAATTGCCCCAAGATATTACAAAACTTACCTTCAGACTACATAACGAGTCAGCTGTAAATAACTTTATAACAGCTATGATTAACATTGACTGGCATAATGAGTTAGAAACATATTCAGATACTAATGAATGTATCAAGAATTTTCTTAAAAAAAAACCACCACCTCTATAACAAACATTGCCCTAAAAAAACTAAACAGATCACAGCTAAGAGACTTAACAATCCCTGGCTAACACCCAGCATCCTTAAATCCATTAACAAAAGGCACCAATATGAAAAACAATACAGAAGGCGTCTAATAACCAGAGAACAATCCAAACGCTACTCATCAATCCTTACCAGCCTGATAAGAAGATCAAAAAAATTGTATTATGAGAACAGACTCCAGAACATAAAAGGTGATATGAAAAAGACCTGGAAGACCCTATCTGCAATTCTAGGAAATAAAAAAAATATCGAAAAACAACACCATCAAATTATCAAAAACAGATGAACCCCTACTCTCACCTACTGAGACAGCAAACAGACTTAATGTTTTCTTATCCACCATAGGAAAGAATCTAGCGAGTAAAATCCCAAGCTCGAACACCCGTCCAACAGACTACCTCACAAACACCTACCCTAATACGCTATTCCTAGCTCCTACCAACCCAATAGAAGTCTCGCTCATAATCAACACCCTTAAAAAGAAGGCAGGAGACATAAACAGCTTACCAACTTTTATGTACAAAAAAGGTTCACAGGTACTGTCACCAATTATAGCAACACTATTCAATAAATCCATTGAAGCCTCTACCTGTCCATCAATTCTCAAAATAGCTAGGGTCACCCCGATCCACAAAGGAGGTGATCAAACAGACTTGAATAATTATAGACCAATTTCTAATTTACTACTGCTTTCTAAAATCTTCGAAAAATTAATTCATAGACAAATCTATTCCTACCTCGTCTCACACAATGTACTCAACCCCTGTCAATTTGGATTCAGGACAAACAAGAGCACAAACGATGCTATTATGCACATGTTGGAGTTAATATACACCGCACTTGAGAAGAAAGAAGTCCCACTGAGAATCTTCATTGATCTACGCAAAGCTTTTGATACAGTCGACCATGATTTACTGCTCACAAAATTAGCACACTATGGTATAAGGGGGCACCCACTCAACTACCTAAAGTCATACCTTAGCAACATAAGCCAATACGTGTACACAAATGGAACGAACACTTCCACACAACAAATTACAGTCGGAGTCCCTCAAGGAAGTGTCCTGGGGCCACTCCTATTCCTCATTTACATAAATGACCTACCGAATGCATCACAATTACTCAAACCCATTTTATTTGCAGATGACACAACATATGTCTTCTCTCACCCAAATCCAGTTATACTGGCCAACACTGTTAATGCCGAATTACAGAAAATATCAACATGGATGACGACTAACAAGCTTACTCTCAATACTGACAAGACCTACTTCATACAGTTTGGAAGCAAAGCCACAAATGTTCCACTTACCATAACGCTCAATGGTTCACCCATCACAAGACTCACAGAGGGAAAATTCCTAGGAATCCACCTTGACAGTAGCCTTAAATTCCAAACACACATACAACAAATTTCCAAGAAAATCTCAAAGACAGTAGGCATATTATCAAAGATACGCTATTATGTGCCACAATCAGCTCTCCTTGCAATATATCATTCACTTATCTACCCTTATCTCACCTATGGAATGTGTGCATGGGGATCAACAACATTAAATCACCTTAGACCACTCATAACACAGCAAAAGGCTGCAGTCAGAATGATAACAAATTCACACTCTAGACAGCATACTCCACCAATATTCAAAAGTCTAAAACTACTCACCGTAAAGAACATTCATACTTATTCTTGTGCCTACTACATATATAAAACTTTACACTCTATATAAACCCTCCACTCAAAATTCTCCTCACCAACCTTAATAGGACCCATAACCATAACACAAGAAACAGATCACATTTTGATGTACCCCGCGTCCATAGCAACCTATGTAAAAATTCAATGCACAATAAAGGGCCCCAGATTCTGGAACTCATTACCAGAAAATACAAAAATAACCTTGTCTGAGAATCATTTTAAGACTCTTCTCAAAATCACCTACTCACCCTTACCTAAATACTACTCGTAATAAAAAAATACTCATTGTTATTTCTCCTCTCGTAATTATTATAATTATGTACGATAATATTGCTTTTAAAAATACTCAGTATTTTTTTCCTATAAGATATTCTCAATTTGTACTATTATAACATTGTAATATTAACCTACTCACCATAAACTAAATACGCATTCTGTAAATTACTCTAAAAAAATATTCAATGTCATTTTCCCAAAAATAATTTCAATTTGACTATTAACTACCATCCTATAACACTTGCTGCAATGTAGTGTCACCGTATTATAATTAACCCAATGAAATATCATCATATTATGTACATAGTCCATAAGTTTTAGATACAGCTGCCAGTTATGCCCTGGCATCAGTGGCTCTCCTTGCACTTCTATGTAAATCTCTATGTAAAATTGCCATGAAATAAAAATTATTATTATTATTATTATTATAGTATTATCTCTTTGGTACATATAAAAGAAACATACATTATTTCAGGTCATAATTCTACATATCAGATTTCAAAGTTTCAAAGTTACAGTCATGACCCCCATAGTGTTCAATGTCACGAGTCGCTGAAATCTCCATGTCAACACGACAACCAACCCCAGTGTCAGACACGCCATGACACTTCCTTTTCTCTTGTGTTATGACATTCTAAGTCCTAACACTACATCTCAATAATCCCTTTCTCTGTGTCATGACATAGTCTCAATACTTCCTGTTCGCCGCGTCACATAACCTCCCGGTTCCGACACGCTTACGTTTCACACACTTTGCAGTCTTAACTTCTTTCAGTGTCACCCGACACTCTTGTGTCCCTTACACAATATCAAACACGTAGAAACACCTCTGTCACATTACACAATATCAAATACACAGTTGTCATGAATATTCCTCGTGTCACACACCATATCAATACAAAGTAACTTGTCATGATCCTCCCTGTGTTCCCCACCTGATCACAAAGTGACCAATGAGACCAGCATAAACCTGCCAGCAACTGAAGTCAGCAGGCTGGCACATAGTCCCCACAATAGCACAAAGAACAGGATACACTCCCTTCGTTCCCGCCTCCCTCAATCGACCCGATGCGGTAGTGACCAATGGCCACAAGCCTGCGGGAATGAAGTCAGCAGGCGGGAAAAGATACCCACTGTCAGCAGACTAAGATCCGCAGGTAACAGCCAGTGATGAGGTCAACAGACTGAGTAGTCCATAACAGGCCGAGGAACTAACTTCAGCAGATAAAGAGGTTCCCAGGTCTGCAAGTAAATTAAGGGGAAAGGGAAATTGAACTGAGTAAAAACCGGAGGGGAAGAGTCCAGGGAGCCACCAGAAACTAAGTCCAGCTGGGTAGTCAGACTCAAATGTAGTGAACCTGCTTGAGGTCGGTTTATCAGCCCCAAATTTTTGTATGATGACGTCACACTGGGTATGCACTGGTAAAAACCGTTTAGCAGCACCCAGTGGTCAGCCAACCACCCCCCCTTTTATACCGGTCAGGGGGCAACAACCAAATCGACAGGAGCTTTTCCCCGCGGCATAAACCTGTGTTTAAAATTT
>WNWK01040735.1:6571-16817 GCA_009830355.1 Cherax destructor
AACATATATATACGTTTTATTTTTCTTGCCTCCAAATTTGGCACGATTGGCCTCAGATGCCTGGTCAGCATAGAATGGGTCTTAACACTCGGTGAGCGCCATATTAAAAAATCTGGCTTGTTTGACGCTTTATGAGGGTACGTGTTTGGGTACTGGTGAAGGGCTCTTGATTCAAGGAACTGACGCTACTCACACTTCTTATCACCTTCTTAATGGACCACTTAGTACCATGTGGGAGCACCAGTTAAATTAAGCGCCAGCTAGAGCAAACACTGCGGCAAACACCAAGGATTCACTGATGTCATGTCATATTAACACTCCCCTTTGAAGTGGAAAGTGATGTCAGCAGGCTGGCAGGCCAGCTGGCTGCCTGCCTGCCTGACCACCTGGCTGGCAAGCAGCTGGTTGGCCACCTGGCTGGTCAGCTGGGTACCTGATTGGCTATCTCTGTCTGTCTCTGTCTCTATCTCACAGGAACACATACGTAAATACAATTATACATAGTGTAAATTACCTAGGATAACTAAAAAAATCATGACAAAGTGATGTGTGTTTGTGATCTGCATAATACCAGTTGGTTTATGAGCCACTCTCTGAGACAAACAGACAGACAAAGACAGACAGACAGAAAGACAGACAGAAAGACACAAAGACAGACAGAAAGACACACAGACAGACAGGCTTGAGTAACAAATAAAGGGAAGCAGTATAATCTCATCAAATGTCATCACTGTAATTACTGGACTGATAAGAAGAGATAAGATTACCATCACCCCCCTCATCAAATGTCACCAGTCATCATTAGTGGAGATCAGATGAGATAAGGCAGCGACACAAATTTTACATAATGCTTCACGGGAACTTTATTATTACGTATTATTATTCATTATTATTATTTTTTTTCAACAAGTCGGCCGTCTCCCACCGAGGCAGGGTGACCCAAAAAGAAAGAAAATCCCCAAAAAGAAAATACTTTCATAATCATTCAACACTTTCACCACACTCATACATAATCACTTTCTTTGCAGAGGAGCTCAGATACGACAGCTGAGAATTGTCCCTCCCAGCTGTCACTATCCCAGACCCCTCCTTTAAAGTGCAGGCATTGTACTTCCCATTTCCAGGACTCAAGTCCAACTAAATCAATTAACTGGTTTCCCCGAATCCCTTCACAAAATGTTACCCTGCTCACACTCCAACAGATCGTCATGTCCCAAAAACCATTCGCCTAAATTCACTCCTATCTAACACGCTCACACATGCTTGCTGGAAGTCCAAGCCCCTCGCCCACAATACCTCCTTTACCCCTTCCCTCCAACCTTTTCTAGGATGACCCCTACCCTGCCTTCCTTCCCCTACAGATTTATACGCTCTCCAAGTCATTCTACTTTGATCCATTCTCTCTAAATGACCAAACCACCTCAACAACTCCTCTTCAGCCCTCTGACAAATACTTTTAGTAACTCCACACCTTCTCCTAATTTCCACATTCAGAATTTTCTGCATAATATTTACACCACACATTGCCCTTAGACAGGACATCTCCACTGCCTCCAGCCTCCTCCTCGCTGCAGCATTTGCAACCCATGCTTCACACCCATATAAGAGTGTTGGTACCACTATACTTTCGTACATTCCCTTCTTTGCCTCCATGGATAACGTTTTTTGTCTCCACAGATACAGTGGTACCTCGAGTTACGATATTTTTTCGTTCGAGAATGCTGTTCAAGTGCCATTACCAAACGAATTTATCCCCATAAGGAATAATGTAAAATAGACTAGTCCTTTTACACCCCCAAAAATATACTTACAAAAGCATTTAAAAAAATAAACTTACATAAAAGGGCGATTTTGGGGACCATCGTAACTCGAGGTACCACTGTACCTCAATGCACCACTCACCTTTTTTCCTTCATCAATTCTATGGTTAACCTCATCCTTCATAAACCCATCCGCTGACACATCAACTGCCTTTTCTAAATCCATAAATGCAATAAAAACTTCTCTACCTTTATCTAAATACTGTTCACATATATGCTTCACTGTAAACACTTGATCTACACATCCCCTACCCACTCTAAAGCCTCCTTGCTCATCTGCAATCCTACTCTCTGTCTTACCTCTAATTCTTTCAATAATAACCCTGCCATACACTTTACCTTGGTATACTCAGTAAACTTTATTCCCTAAAATTTTTACACTCTCTTTTATCCCCCTTCCCTTTATATAAAGGAACTATACATGTTCTCTGCCAATCCCTAGGTACCTTCCCTCTTTCATACCTTTATTAAACAAAAATACCAACCACTCCAGCACTATATCCCCCTGCTTTTAACATTTCTGTCATGATTCCGTCAATTCCAGCTGCTTTACCCCTTTCATTCTACGTAATGCCTCACGCACCTCCCCCACACACACATCCTGCTCTTCTTCACTCCTAAACGATGTTGTACCTCCCTGGCCAGTACATGAAATTACCGCCTCCCATTTTTCATCGACATTTAAAAGTTCCTCAAAATATTCCCGCCATCTACCCAATACCTCCAGCTCCCCATCTACTAACTCCCCTACTCTGTTTTTAACTGACAAATCCATTCGTTCCCTAGGCTTTCTTACCTTGTTTATCTCACTCCAAATTTTTTTTCTTGTTTTCAGCAAAATTTCTTGACAGAGCCTCTCCCATTCTTTCATCCGCTCTTCTTTTGCACTCTCTCACCACTCTCTTCACCTTTCTTTTACTCTCCATATAACACTTCTGTTTTGTAAAAACCTCTCATAAGCTACCTTTTTCTCTTTTATCACAACTTTTACTTCTTCATTCCACCACTCACTCCTCTTTCCTCCTGCACCCACCCTCCTATAGCCACAAACTTCTGCCCCACATTCTAATACTGCATTTTTAAAACTATCCCAACTCTCTTCAACCCCCCCCCTACTCATACTTGCACTAGCCCACCTTTCTGCCAATAGTTGCTTATATCTCACCCTAACTTCCTCCTCCCTTAGTTTATACACTTTTACCTCTCTCTTACTTGCTGTTGCCATTTTCTTTTTGTCCCATCTACCTTTTACTCTAACTGTAGCTACAACCAAATAATGATCTGATATATCCGTTGCCCCTCTATAAACATGTACATCCTGAAGCCTACCCATCAACATAATCCAACAAACCACTTTCCTTACGTGCTATATCATACCTTGCATATTTATTTATCCTCTTTTTCATAAAATATGTATTACTTATTACCAAACCTCTTTCTACACATAGCTTAATTAATGGTTCCCCATTTTCATTTACCCCTGGCACCCCAAATTTACCTACTACTCCCTCCACAACATTTTTACCCACTTTAGCATTAAGATCACAACCACAATTACTCTCTCACTTGGTTTAAAACTCCCCACACACTCACTCAACATTTCCCAAAATCTCTCTCTCTCCTCTACACTTCTCTCTTCTCCAGGTGCATAAACACTTACTATAACCCACTTTTCACATCCAACCTTTATTTTACTCCACATAATCCTTGAATTTATATATTTATATTCCTTCTTTACCTGCCATAACTGATTATTCAACATTATTGCCACTCCTTTAGCTCTAACTCTATTTGAAACCCCTGACCTAATCCCATTTATTTCTCCCCACTAAAACTCTCCTACCCCCTTCAGCTTTGTCTCACTTAAAGCCAGGACATCCAGCTTCTTTTCATTCATAACATCTACAATCATCTCTTTCTTATCATTCGCACAACATCCACGCACATTCAAACATCCCACTTTGACGGTTTTCTTCTTTTTCTTTTTAGTATGCTATACAGGAAAAGGGGTTACTAGCCCATTGTTCCCGGCATTTTAGTTGACTTTTACAACACGCATGGCTTACGGAGGAAAGATTCTTATTCCACTTCCCCATGGATTATTATTATTATTATTATGCACTATCATTATTATTATGCACTATCATTATTATTATTATTATTATGCACTATCATTATTATAATTATTATTTTTATGCACTATCATTATTATTATTATTTGAGTACAATTTCAGTACCTAATATTAGTGTCAGAACAAAGATTGGCTATGAAATCACAAGAACTACTATAAATTGTAATTATCAGAACATAAAAATTATATAAAATAATTAAAAAAATGAGGAAAAAAGGTATATCGGCAACAATTCTTCAAGTGGCAGGACTCCTGTTACTGTCAGGTGAGCATCCAGAGCCAACTTCTCCGCCTCATATCTCACTAAGTACTGACCCAAAATTTTTTTTATCTTTTAACACTTTAAAAACTGTGCTCTTCATTTCTATAAAAAAATTTTTTTTTTTCAAAATATTCGGGGCAGTAGCAGTACTAACGTACATATACGTTTGGACCGTTTAAGGGTTAAAGTGCAAGCATTGTACTTCCCATTTCCAGGACTCAAGTATGGCTAAATCTATAATAACCGGTTTCCCTGAATCCCTTCACTAAATATTACCCTGTTCACACTCCAACAGCTCGTCAGGTCCCAAAAACCATTCGTCTCCATTCATTCACATACGCTTGCTTGAAGTCCAAGCCCCTCACCTACAAAACCTCCTTTACCCCCTCCCTCCAACCTTTTCGAGGACGACCCCTACCCCTCCTTCCTTCCCCTACAGATTTATACGCTCTCCAAGTCATTCTACTTTGATCCATTCTCTCTAAATGACCAAACCACCTCAATAATCCCTCTGACTAATACTTTTAGTAACTCCACACCTCCTCCTAAATTTCACACTCCAAATTCTCTACATAATATTTACACCACACATTGCCCTTAGACAGGACATCTCCACTGCCTCCAGCCGCCTCCTTGCTGCAGCATTTACAACCCAAGCTTCACACCCATATAAGAGTGTTGGTACCACTATACTTTCATACATTCCCTTCTTTGCCTCCATAGATAATGTTTTTTGTCTCCATAGATACCTCAACACACCACTCACCTTTTTTCCTTCATCAATTCTATGGTTAACCTCATCCTCCATAAACCCATCCGCTGACACGTCAACTCCCAAATATCTGAAAACATTCACTTCTTCCATACTCCCTCTTTCCAATATATCTAATCCCTCTCTCTCCAATGTGATATCCAATTTTTCTTTATCTAAATCGTTTGATACCCTCATCACCTTACTCTTATCTTTGTTCACTTTCAACTTTCTACTTTTACACACTGACCATTTCCCACCGAAATAGTGTGACCCAAATATCTGAACACATTTACTTCCTCCATACTCCCTCTTTCCAATATATCTAATCTTTTATTATTTAAATTTTGTTACTCTCATCACCTTGCTCTTTCTTATGTTCCTTTTTAATTTCCTTCTTTTACATACCCTCCCAAACTTGTCTACCAACCTTTGCAACTTCTCTTCAGAATCTCCAAAAGGCAAATGTGACAACTCTTGGACCTGCCTCGCATGGGCCAGTAGGCCTGCTGCAGTGTTCCTTCTTTCTTATGTTCTTAACTCCCATTTTGTATTTGATTCTTTATCTTTTAATCCTACACTTCTCTCCAACACCCTAGCATTCACTTCTTTTACAACCCTATCTATAAATATATTAATCATGATATCACACTTTCCTAAGGCCTACTTTTATTAGAAAAATTTCCCTCTCCTACATACCTTAACCTAAGCCTCATTATATAATCCTCATAAAAACTCTTCACTGCTTTCAGTAACCTACCACCTATTCCATACACTTGCAACATCTGCTACACTGCTCCTCTATCCACCCTATCACATGCCTTTTCTTAATCCATAAGTGTAATAAAAGCTTCCTTTCCTTTATCTAAATATTGTTCATTTCTATGCTTCAAAGTAAACATTTGGTCTATACATCCCCTACTCTTCCTGAACCTTCCTTGTTCTTCTGCAATCTTGCTCTCTGTCTTGCCCTTAATTCTTTCAATAATAACTACCATACACTTTATCTGGTATACTCAACAGCCTTTTTCCCCTATACTTCTTATATTCTCCACTTATCTTATTTTTATACAAAGACACTACGAACACAATACCAATACCCAGGTACCTTTGCCTCTTTCATACATTTATCAAACAAATGCAACACCCACTCCAAAACTATAAGCCCACCTGCATTTAACATTTCTATCTTGATCCCATCAATCCCAGCTGCTTTACCTCTTTTCATTCTACCTACTACCACCCTCACTCACATCTTAAATACTTTTGCACTCAAATCTTGTATTGAAATTAACTATTTTTACTTACTTTTCTACAATAATAATAGCATTATGGGGATTGACTCTGAGATACTTGGAGTTTTCTGACCCATAATCATGAAAATATGTAGACCAGTCTTCAGTCATGAACAGATCCAGGAGCTGCCTCAAGTCGGAGAAGCACATAAGAAGGGCACCCTCTTCAAAACCTTCCACTGGTTCAAAAGCTGCAAATTCTAAAGCAAAATTTTAAAGCATTTAATATAGAAAAATAATTATTTATATCTAAACTTATGTTCAAAGAATTGTCATTGAAAAGAAAAACTTGAAATTTTCCTCTACAACTACAACCATAAGCTGACATACGTTCACATTGGATAACATCAAGGTTAACTTGCTCTAAAGCTGCAAGTGACATCTGTTTCACATCTTCACATAGAAGCATTCCCATCAGAGACTTGGCTACATGCTGGCATGCAGACATACAAGCAGTCTGTGCCACTCGCACCTGAAAATAGAAACACATGCCTAAAACTCAAAACATTAAATATAATCAATGAAGAAACTGAAATACTGTATATTATGCATTTTCCTGATGTGGGTAGGCTTCTATCAAAATTTATTTTTGAAGAACAGTTCAAAATTGAAGGTTAATGATTTTTCATTATTTTTATTCCATCTTTGACATTACACAATTTTTTTACTTTCAATACATGGGGAGGACCTTTACCTTTAGTGGCAAAAAAAAAAAATAAAAAGATGGGCTCCCAGCATATTTACACTTTTGAGTGATTTAACCTTTTTGACTGTCACAACCCTCAATCCTGAGTGTCATTCTGTTGTCGCAATAAAAAAAAAAAAAAAAAAATTTCTTATCAAAATGTTAAGATTATTTTTCTGATTGTTTTTATCCTAAAAACAGATTTTTGCCGTCAATACTTACCGAGATATGGAGGCGTAAAGTTGGCAGAAAATGAGCCGCATATGGCAACAGCGGCGACTGCCGCTCACTCAGTAAACATTTGTTTACTTCCATTCGTAGATTTCTTGTTTTTTCACTATTTTCTTTTTTTACGTTACTTATGTGGCCTGTGAGACCAAGGTAAGGTGCAATGTATATATATACATTCGTTGTATGCAACACAATAATAGCATAAACATTAGTATCTTTATATTGTTTACAAAACTTGTTTACACAAACGAACAATACAAAAAAATCTTTATTACTATTGTTTTATAATATATATACAAATGTACAGTCACTGGACATGTTCATAGACGTTCTGCAGCTTGTGGAACTCTTTGAAACATGGTTCCATACACAGTGGTGTTTTACATTCCTCACACATAAAACGAGTGTCTCTGCATTTTTGTGGGCGTTTTTTTGTATATACACAGACAAAACATCTCTTGTGAGCAGTTTTCTTCAAAGTAGCAGCAGGCAGTTGTGTTAGGTAGTTATCCTAGGTTGATGGTCGTCGTCATTCCTTCCTTCCTACATTCCTTCCTTCCTTCCTACATACCTACCTTCCTTCCTACCTAATTACCTACCTTTCTTCCTTACTACCTTTCATCTCGTCCTTCCTTTCTTCCTTCTGGTTTCTATAAATACACACATAGTCACTGGACACGTGCCTAGAACTGCTATAAGCTTCTGGAAGCTGGTTGTTGTGTCTGGGTCATCATTCCAACCTTCCTTCCTTCTTACATTCCTTCTAACCTTCCTTCCTACATTCCTTCCTTCCTTCCATTCATCTCGTCCTTCCTTTCTTCCTTCCTTCTGGTTTCTATATATATGCATATATAATCACTGGACACTTCATAGAATTGCTATTAGCTTCTGGAAACTTGTTGTTGTTTCTGGGTCGTCATTCCTTCCTTCCTTTATTCCTTCCTTCCTGCCTACCTTCCTTCCTTCCTACATTCCTACCTTCCTTCCTTTCATACCGTCCTTCCTTCCTTTCATCTCCTTCCTTCCTTCCTTCTGGTTTCTATATATACGCATATATAATCACTGGACACTTCATAGAACTGATATTAGGCTTCTGGAAGATGCTTGTTGTGAGTGTGTGGACTTGTAAATATGCTGAGTCAGGGTGCGGCTGCTGTCAAAATGACATATTATACCACCACTCACCACCCTCTGCCTGTCAACACCCATGGAGTCCCATGCTCTTCTTCCCCACAGTCCTTCCTACCTACTTATGTACCTACTTACCTACTTACTTACCTACTTGCTTACCTACTTGCCTACCTACATACCTACATGCCTACCTACTTACCTACCAACCTATTGTTATTATTCTATAATATATATACACATATATAATGACTGGACACTTTCCATCAACTTCCCTTAGCGCTTGAAGTTGTGTGTGTGGACATATAAATTTGCCGAGTCAGGGTACACCAGCTGTCAAAATGACTTATTATACCATTACTCACCACCCTCACTGCTGTCAACACAAAAGGGGACCCATGTCTTCCCCACAACCTACTTCCTAGCTTCCTTTCTTCCTTCATTCCTTTCTTACTTATTTCCTTCCTTCCTGCCTTCCTTCATTCATTCCTTCCTTTTTTTCGTCCTTCCTTTCTTACTTTTTTTGTTCCTTCATTCCTCTCATCTCTCCTTCCTTTCTTTCTTTCTTCTTTTGTTCCTTCCTTCCTCTCATCTCTCCATCCTTTCTTTCTTTCTTCTTTCCTTCCTTCCTTCCTTTCATCTCTTTCCTTCCTTCCTTCCTTTCATCTCTTCTTTCCTTCCTTCCTTCCTTTCATCTCTTCTTTCCTTCCTTCTCTTCTTTCCTTCCTTCCTTTCATCTCTTCTTTCCTTCCTTCCTTCCTTCCTTCTCTTCTTTCCTTCCTTCCTTTCATCTCTTCTTTCCTTCCTTTCTCTCATCTCTTCTTTCCTTACTTTCTTTCTTTCTTCCTTCCTTCTGGTATCCTGGGTATTGCTTTCGGTCACAAACTTATCAAAACCATGAAATTTATCTTCAGAGACACTTCCATCTGTGTTAGAACTATCACTGAGGAAGAGAAGAGTCCCAGATGCGCCAAGGAGTCAGATAATTCTTACCGCTAGGCATGCTGAACATGGACTACTGAAATGGCGTTCCCACAATGCACCACTGGCTGCCCGATTTTTTTTATACTGCGCACACTGACCACACAGACCCATTCTCTCACATGTACCTTTGATATACCTTTGAAGAGTTTCGAGAGTATCTACTCTCTGAGCCTGGCCATGGGCCAGGCTCGTCTGGTGCTTGCCTGGTCAACCAGGCTGTTGCTGCTGGAGGCCCGCTGCCCCACATATCCATCACAGCCTGGTTGATCTGGCACCTGGTGAAGATATTTGTCCAGTTTCCTCTTGAAGGCTTCTACACTGGTTCCAGCCGTGTTTCGGATATCTTCTGGTAAGATGTTGAATAGTCTGGGACCCCGGATGTTAATACAGTGCTCCCGTATTGTCCCCACCGCACCCCTGCTCCTCACTGGGTTTATTTTACACTTTCTCCCATATCTCTCACTCCAGTATGTTGTTATGGCAGTGTGCAGATTTGGGACCAGGCCCTCAAGTACTTTCCATGTATATATTATCATGTACTCTCTCTCCTCCGCTCCAATGAGTACATGTTCAAGACTTGAAGGCGTTCCCAAATTTAGATGTTTCAATGGCTCAATGTGAGCCGTAAACGATCTCTGGATTTGTTCCAGCTCTGCTATTTCTCCTGCCCTGAACGGGCCGTCAGCACTGAGCAGTATTCTAAGTGGGGAGCACTAGCGATTTGAATAGTGTCACCATCGGCATTATTTCCTTGTTTTGAAAGTTCTCAATACCCACCCCGTCATCTTCCTGGCTGTTGTGATCTTTGTCTTGTTATGGTCTTTAAACGACAGATCAGCAGACATAATTATTCCTAAGTCCTTTACTTATGTCCTCCTGTAATTTTTCAGTGTCCTCTACCGTAGTGACTTTCATGCTTATTTTAGTGTCATCTGCAAATGATGATACAAAAGTGTGC
>WNWK01040736.1:0-16817 GCA_009830355.1 Cherax destructor
ATAGACTGCATTTTTGGACTGCAAGAAGGCGTTCGACACAGTTCCTCACAAGAGGTTAATGCAAAAGCTAAAGGATCAGGCACGTAACAGGAAAAACACTGCAATGGATCAGAAATATCTGACAGGGAGGCAACAACGAGTCATGGTACGTGACGAGATGTCAGAGTGGGCACCTGTGACGAGTGGAGTTCCACAAGGGTCAGTCCTAGGACCTGTACTGTTTTTGGTATATGTGAATGACATAACGGAAGGGATAGACTCAGAAGTGTCCCTGTTTGCAGATGATGTGAAGTTAATGAGAAGAATAAAATCAGTCGAGGATCAGGCAGGACTACAAAGAGACCTGGACAGGCTGCAAGCCTGGTCCAGTAACTGGCTCCTTAATTTAACCCTGCCAAATGTAAAGTCATGAATATCGGGGAAGGGCAAAGAAGACCGCAGACAGAGTATAGTCTAGGTGGCCAAAGACTGCAAGCCTCACTCAAAGAAAAGATCTTGGGGTGAGTATAATACCGAGCACATCTCCTGAGGCACACATCAATCAGATAACTGCTGCAGCATACGGGCGGCTGGCAAACCTAAGAATAGCGTTCCAATACCTCACTAAGGAATCATTCAAGACTCTGTATACCATATACGTCAGGCCCATACTGGGTATGCAGCACCGGTTTGGAACCCACACCTGGTCAAGCACGTCAAGAAATTAGAGAAAGTGCAAGGTTTGCAACAAGACTAGTCCCAGAGCTAAGGGGATTGTCCTACGAAGAAAGGTTAAGGGAAATCGGCCTGACGACACTAGAGGACAGGAGGGTTAGGGAGACATGATAACGACATATAAAATACTGCGAGGAATAGATAAGGTGGACAGAGACAAGATGTTCCAGAGAGGGACACAGAAACAAGGGGTCATAATTGGAAGTTGAAGACTCCTATGAGTCAAAGGGATGTTAGGAAGTATTTCTTCAGTCATAGAGTTGTCAGGAAGTGGAATAGCTTAGAAAGCGACATAGTGGAGGCAGGAACCATACATAGTTTTAAGACTAGGTTTGATAAAGCTCATGGAGCAGGGAGAGAGAGGACCTAGTAGCAATCAGTGAAGAGGCGGGGCCAGGAGCTATGACTCGACCCCTGCAACCACAAATAGGTGAGTACAAATAGGTGAGTACATACACTACGGAGAGTACGACATTCTCTGCAGGGAGCGGCGAAATCGTCTTCAGCGCCACTTCATTGCCCGCCGCACATAATATTCATCTAGTTGTGTTGCATGGGGTCAACAGTGCCAGTCTCTGCAAGCTGGAACCAGAGAGTCACTCCCGGAGCTATCAGAATTAGATTAAACAGCATTTACTAGCATTTAATAGCATTTACTGAGGTGTAGGTGAGTTAAGGAGTTTTGACAGTTACCTAGTGTGGGGATCCACCAGTAACACTCAAACGTGCACACATGGATACCCACGTACACACATACATACACACACACAAGCACACATATTTTTTTAGGCACTTGTAGACTTAGTAGTATTAGTGATACATAGAAGGGTGAGGGGCCAGGAGCTGAGTCTCGACCCCTGCAACCATAATTAGGCGAGTACACACACACACATAGGATTGATGAGTGCATGATAAGTTAGTGAGAAACACCAGCAAACACACACACACACAAGGGGTGTGAAGTCACGCACGTTTTTGAGCTTCTCTAAATTGGGTCTTATCGAGTGGTCCTAGAGAGAATCCGAGTGCAACAAATAGGCGTGGACACAGGTCAAAGTGTCATATTCATTTAAAACCAAAAAGCAGGGAAATATGAGTGATCACAGAGGAAAAAAAACTCAGTAAATAGTGCAAAGTGTAAGAGTGCCGGTGAAACCTGGTGAGGGGAGACAGCTTGGGAGATAGGCCTAACAGCGGTTGCCACACAGCAGGAAGTGGTGACTTTATCATAGTGGACCATATCGTAGTGGGGAATATATATACTAGAGGTACCCAAGTAAGGGAGACAAGTGCAAGGCAAGCTGTGAGGAACATGGTGATTGTATACAGTGAGTCCAACAGATAAGAAACAAAGAGGTAAAGTACCCAGAAGGGTGCCACCGACAGGAGAATCCCGATCAATGGAGAGCAGATCCAGCAGACATCAGACGTAATGTACAAAATCCTAGTTGTGGTTTGCACGGTTCTCCTGGCCCTGATATGCTGACGGCTGTGGGGAGAATCCCTGATCGGGAGAGCTGATTTCATACGTACTTCATAGGTAGGAAGATAAGCTAGGGTAGTGGTGGATAAAGGGCACAGCTGCTACCAACAAAATGTGCACATGCATACGCACGCACGCACACACATACACTTGAATTAGTCGAAGTATAGATGTAGTATACCATACAGTTGCTCTTGTATTAGCATTAATATTATTATCAGCTATATAAGTAGTAACATTTAGTAGCAGTGTTTAGTAGTCTTTTAGAATTAGCAGCTATACTAGATAGGTAGACTCTGAGGACGAGGTGGCAAGAGCGTGCATGCGCGATGAGACATGTATACAAACACACACACACACGATCACACACACGAACACTTGGGTTTGTCTTAGCTTAGCTTAGTAGTACTATTCGCTTTAGAAGTAGTACTAGTAAAATCCTAGCATAATATTAGGATAGTATTCTAATCTAAGTGAGGATCTCAGGTAAAGATAGACTGGACACAGACACACAAACTCACATCTGTAACCTGAGCCAACAGCTAACCTCCTCAGACTCCCCCATATTACCCCCCACAACCATCTACTACCACACTCAACTCCCCCCCTACCCCTATCTCTCTCTCCCTCTCTCTCTCTCCCCTCTCTCACTATCAGCAAGTAAGTTTATTCAGGTATACACAAATACATTTACACAGATTGTCATACATAGCAGCATATGTGTAGAGAACCTAGGATACTCTCTCTCTCACTTCTCTCTCCCTCCCCTCTCTCTCCCTCTCCTCATTCTCTCTCTCTCTCTCCTCTGTCTCACGTCTCTCCCTTTACTCACTCTCTCTCCCTCTCTCTCTCAACTCTCTATCTCTCTCCCTCCTTCTTTCCTCTCTTGCTCCCCTCTCCCCATGCACAACCCTAATCCCCTCCTCCCCATCTCCCCTCCTCTCTCCATACACCCCTGGTACTTCTACAACCTCTCACCCTGCACCCCAAGGTATTTCGACCACCTCTTTCTCTCCCCTCCCTCTCTCCTCCTTCCCCCTCTCTCTCCCTCTCCAAACCCCCTCCCATCCTCTCTCTCTCCCTCCCCCTCTCCCTCTCTCTATCCCCCCTCTCTCTCTCTCCCTCTCCATCCCCCTCTCCCTCTCTTCCCCACTTGATCCACCCTATACCACACTTCCTCTACGCTTTCTCCCTCCCCTCGCCCCCTTCCACGAATACCCCGCCCTACCACCCCCTCAATATCCCTCTCCTGTTTACCTCCCTCCCTCTCTCTCTGTCTCACACTTTCCATCCCTCCCCTCAATCTCTCTCTCTCTCTCCCTCCCCCTATCCCTCTCTCTCTCTCTCCCTCCCCTATCTCTCTCTCTCTCTCTCCCTCCCTCCCCACGAGATCAGTTCTCTACCACACATCCTCCAAACTTTCTCCCTCCCCCTCGCCCCCTTTCACGAATAAAACGCCCTACCACCCCTCTTTCCTATCCCTCCTTCTGATACTCTCCTCCCTATCCCTCTCCTTCCTCCCACCTTCTGACACTCTCTCTGCCTCTCTCTCCACTTCTCTCTCTATACTACTCTCTCTCTACCTCTATCTATATGTCTCTCTCTACCTCCCTCTCCCTAAATCTCTCACTCTCTCTTCCCCTCCCTCTCCCATTATCCCTCCCTCTTTCACTCTTCCTCTCCCTCTCTCTTCCTCTCCCACTCCCCCTCCCTTCCTCGCTTGATCCGCCCCCTACCACACTACCTCCAAGCTATATCCCTCCCTCTTGCCTCCTTCCCTGAGTACCCACCCTACCACCCCTCTTCTCTATCCCTCTCCTCTCTCCCTCCTTCTGACACTCTCACTACATACATAAGGGCACATCGTGGGAATATGGGCAGTCCAGGGAGAAGGATGCCAACAAGGTGGAACGATGGTTATTCCAGGGAGGCCACAGTGGGAGGAGGAACTCAATAAAAGGGAGAAGGAATGGGAGAGGAAGATATTGATGATCAGCGAGGGAATGGAGAAGAGGATAGCTGAGGAGAGCAGAAAATGGGAAATGCAAGTCAAAAAAGCAGAAGTTAAGATCCAGATCTTAGAAGTGAAGCTGCAGAGACTGACGCAGAGTAGAGACGAAAGTACCTGTCCAGAAACAGTGCTTGGAGTGTGTGCATCAGACACAGTCAAAGGGAATGTGGAGAAAAAATAACTTTTGTATGATCAGGCACTGTCAGACACACGTGAGGCACGAAGCAAAATGAGTAGGATACCAACACCAGTCAAAGGGAATGAGGAGAAAAAAAAGAACTCTTGTATGCACAGGCACTGTCAGACACATGTGTGGCATCTGACACAGTCAAAGGGAATGCGGAGAAAAAAGAAGAACTCTTGTATGCTCAGAAACTGTCAGACACATGTGGGGCCTGAAACAAGATGAGTAGGATACTAACACCACATGAGAGGGATACAGAAAAAGAAGCCAGGGACAAGAAGGGCATCACAGAAGCAACGCATGAGGGTGCAGTAACAACACATGAGAGGGTAGACAAAGCAGCAGACACACTAAACGCAGAGACCCTAACAATATACAGCAGTGGACAGGGGCACATGAATAGGCCGGACACACAGAGGAACACAGGGGCTACAACCATGACAGAACCAGAAGATGCTAATGCATTTCTGACGATGCAAAGGGAGACACTGTGGGAGGAGGAAAGGAAGAGGTCAATCTTTATCTACGGCCTTAAGGAAGTCAAAGGGGTCACCTATGACAGAAGAAATCAGGAGGAGAAAGAAAGGATTCAAGGTATCATGCTAGCAACAGGGGGAGACATGTCCCAGGTGACAAATTTTTGGAGAATTGGGTGGTACACAAGGGGAAGAAATCGGCCCCTCAAAGTAATCTTCACTGCAGAATCAGCCCATACCATGATCCTGCAAGAGAAAGCACGGCTGAGGGCGACTCAGGAGTACCAGGATGTATACCTAGATCGGGACAGAACGCAGGAAGAAAGGGAGGCCCTAAAGGAGAGGATAAGAAAGTGAGAGGAGAGAGAGAAGAAGACAGCGAGGTACGGAGGGCACCAAGCCCAAGCAGAAGGACAAACACACCCACCGGAAGCACTCACGGAGGGCCTCAAATCACAGCAAACCAACGGCAACCATATATTTTAATCTCCAGTGTGCGGGTTGTATATGTCCAGTCTCCTGTGTGCGGGTTGTATATTGTTCCAGTCTCCTGTGATGCAGGGTTGTATATGTTCCAGTCTCCTGTGTGCGGGTTGTATATTGTTCAGTCTCCAGTGTGCGGGTTGTATATTGTTCCAGTCTCAGTGTGCGGGTTGTGTATTGTTCAGTCTCCAGTGTGCGGGTTGTATATTGTTCAGTCTCCAGTGTGCGGGTTGTGTATTGTTCCAGTCTCCAGTGTGCGGGTTGTATATTGTTTCAGTCTCCAGTGTGTCGGGTTGTGTATTGTTCCAGTCTCCAGTGTGCGGGTTGTGTATTGTTCCAGTCTCCAGTGTGGGGTTGTGTATTGTTCCAGTCTCCTGTGTGCGGGTTGTGTATTGTTCCAGTCTCCTGTGTGCGGGTTGTTATTGTTCCAGTCTCCAGTGTCGGGTTGTGTATTGTTCCAGTCTCCAGTGTGCGGGTTGTATATTGTTCCAGTCTCCAGTGTGCGGGTTGTGTATTGTTCCAGTCTCCTGTGTGCGGGTTGTGTATTGTTCCAGTCTCCAGTGTGCGGGTTGTGTATTGTTCCAGTCTCCAGTGTGCGGGTTGTGTATTGTTCCAGTCTCCAGTGTGCGGGTTGTATATTGTTCCAGTCTCCAGTGTGCGGGTTGTGTATTGTTCCAGTCTCCTGTGTGCGGGTTGTATATTGTTCCAGTCTCCAGTGTACGGGTTGTATATTGTTCCAGTCTCCAGTGTGCGGGTTGTATATTGATCCAGTCTCCTGTGTGCGGGTTGTGTATTGTTCCAGTCTCCAGTGTGCGGGTTGTATATTGTTCCAGTCTCCTGTGTGCGTTGTATTTCAGGCTCCGGTGGTGTATTGTTCCAGTCTCCGTGTGCGGGTTGTATAATGTTCCAGTCTCCAGTGTGCGGGTTGTATATTGTTCCAGTCTCCAGTGTGCGGGTTGTGTATTGTTCCAGTCTCCATGTGTGCGGGTTGTATATTGTTCCAGTCTCCAGTGTGTCGGGTTGTTATTGTTCCAGTCTCCAGTGTGCGGGTTGTATATTGTTCAGTCTCCAGTGTGCGGGTTGTGTATTGTTCCAGTCTCCAGTGTGCGGGTTGTGTATTGTTCCAGTCTCCAGTGTGGGGGTTGTGTATTGTTCCAGTCTCCTGTGTGCGGGTTGTGTATTGTTCCAGTCTCCTGTGTGCGGGTTGTATATTGTTCCAGTCTCCAGTGTACGGGTTGTGTATTGTTCCAGTCTCCAGTGTGCGGGTTGTATATTGTTCCAGTCTCCAGTGTGCGGGTTGTGTATTGTTCCAGTCTCCTGTGTGCGGGTTGTGTATTGTTCCAGTCTCCAATGTGCGGGTTGTGTATTGTTCCAGTCTCCGTGTGGGTTGTGTATTGTTCCAGTCTCCAGTGTGCGGGTTGTATATTGTTCCAGTCTCCAGTGTGCGGGTTGTGTATTGTTCCAGTCTCCTGTGTGCGGGTTGTATATTGTTCCAGTCTCCAGTGTGCGGGTTGTATATTGTTCCAGTCTCCAGTGTGCGGGTTGTATATTGATCCAGTCTCCTGTGTGCGGGTTGTGTATTGTTCCAGTCTCCAGTGTGCGGGTTGTATATTGTTCCAGTCTCAGTGTCGGGTTGTGTATTGTTCCAGTCTCCAGTGTGCGGGTTGTTATTGTTCCAGTCTCCGTGTGCGGGTTGTGTATTGTTCCAGTCTCCAGTGTGGGGGTTTTGTATTGTTCCAGTCTCCAGTGTCGGGTTGTGTATTGTTCCAGTCTCCAGTGGGCGGGTTGTATATTGTCCAGTCTCCGTGTGCGGGTTGTGTATTGTTCCAGTCTCCTGTGTGCGGGTTGTGTATTGTTCCAGTCTCCAGTGTGCGGGTTGTATATTGTTCCAGTCTCCTGTGTGCGGGTTGTGTATTGTTCCAGTCTCCAGTGTGCGGGTTGTGTATTGTTCCAGTCTCCAGTGTGCGGGTTGTGTATTGTTCCAGTCTCCAGTGTGCGGGTTGTGTATTGTTCCAGTCTCCAGTGTGCGGGTTGTGTATTGTTCCAGTCTCCTGTGTGCGGGTTGTGTATTGTTCCAGTCTCCTGTGTGCGGGTTGTGTAAGAGATAAGATAAGAGAGATAAGATTTTCTTCGGATTTTTAACCCCGGAGGGTTAGCCACCCAGGATAACCCAAGAAAGTCAGTGCGTCATCGAGGACTGTCTGTCTTATTTCCACTGGGGTCCTCAATCTTGTCCCCCAGCATGCGACCCACACCAGTCGACTAACACCCCAGGTACCTATTTGCTGCTAGGTGAACATGACAACAGGTGTAAGGAAACACGTCGAAATGTTTCCACCGCCGGGAATCGAACCCGGGCCCTCCGAGTGTGAAGCGAGAACTCTAGCCACCAGGCCACCGGGCCGTGTTGTGCCTTTATATTTTTCATACACGAGTATACACGTATGTGTCGTTCGTTATACATAGTTACAAAAATATTATATAAACAAATGTAGAAGAAACTCATTGTAGGAGTAGAAGCATTCATTATATTAATGGTGACAAGACACGTGCAACACCTGGGTAAGACACGTGCAACACCTGGGTAAGACACGTGCAACACCTGGGTAAGACACTTGCAACACCTGGGTAAGACACGTGCAACACCTGGGTAAGACACGTGCAACACCTGGGTAAGACACGTGCAACACCTGGGTAAGACACTTGCAACACCTGGGTAAGACACGTGCAACACCTGGGTAAGACACATGCAACACCTGGGTAAGACACGTGCAACACCTGGGTAAGACACGTGCAACACCTGGGTAAGACACATGCAACACCTGGGTAAGACACGTGCAACACCTGGGTAAGACACGTGCAGCACCTGGGTAAGACATGTGCAACACCTGGGTAAGACACGTGCAACACCTGGGTAAGACATGTGCAACACCTGGGAAGACACGTGCAACACCTGGGTAAGACACGTGCAACACCTGGGTAAGACACTTGCAACACCTGGGTAAGACATGTGCAACACCTGGGTAAGACGTGCAACACCTGGGTAAGACACGTGCAACACCTGGGTAAGACAGTGCAACACCTGGGTAAGACACTGCAGCACCTGGGTAAGACACGTGCAACACCTGGGTAAGACACGTGCAACACCTAAGACAAGTGCAGTACCTAAGACACGTGCAACACCTGGGTAAGACACGTGCAACACCTGGGTAAGACATGTGCAACACCTGGGTAAGACACGTGCAACACCTGGGTAAGACACGTGCAACACCTGGGTAAGACATGTGCAACACCTGGGTAAGACACGTGCAACACCTGGGTAAGACACGTGCAACACCTGGGTAAGACACGTGCAACACCTGGGTAAGACACGTGCAACACCTGGGTAAGACACGTGCAACACCTGGGTAAGACACGTGCAACACCTGGGTAAGACACGTGCAACACCTGGGTAAGACATGTGCAACACCTGGGTAAGACACATGCAACACCTGGGTAAGACACTTGCAACACCTGGGTAAAACACGTGCAACACCTGGGTAAGACACGTGCAACACCTGGGTAAAACACGTGCAACATCTGGGTAAGACACGTGCAACACCTGGGTAAGACACGCAACACCTGGGTAAAACACATGCAAACCTGGGTAAGACACGTGCAACACCTGGGTAAGACACTGCAACACCTGGGTAAGACACGTGCAACACCTGGGTAAAACACGTGCAACACCTGGGTAAGACACTTGCAACACCTGGGTAAAACACGTGCAACACCTGGGTAAGACACGTGCAACACCTGGGTAAGACACATGCAACACCTGGGTAAAACACATGCAACACCTGGGTAAAACACATGCAACACCTGGGTAAAACACATGCAACACCTGGGTAAGACACATGCAACACCTGGGTAAAACACATGCAACACCTGGGTAAGACATGTGCAACACCTGGGTAAGACACATGCAACACCTGGGTAAGACACTTGCAACACCTGGGTAAAACACATGCAACACCTGGGTAAAACACTTGCAACACCTGGGTAAAACACTGCAACACCTGGGTAAGACACTGCAACACCTGGGTAAAACACATGCAACACCTGGGTAAGACAGTGCAACACCTGGAGTAAGACACATGCAACACCTGGGTAAGACACTGCAACACCTGGGTAAAACACGTGCAACACCTGGGTAAGAACACATGCAACACCTGGGTAAACACTGCAACACCTGGGTAAGACACGTGCAACACCTGGGTAAGACACATGCAACACCTGGGTAAAACACATGCAACACCTGGGTAAAACACATGCAACACCTGGGTAAAACACATGCAACACCTGGGTAAGACACATGCAACACCTGGGTAAAACACATGCAACACCTGGGTAAGACATTGCAACACCTGGGTAAGACACATGCAACACCTGGGTAAGCTGCAACACGGTAAACACATGCAACACCTGGGTAAAACACATGCAACACCTGGGTAAAACACATGCAACACCTGGGTAAGACACATGCAACACCTGGGTAAAACACATGCAACACCTGGGTAAGACATGTGCAACACCTGGGTAAGACACATGCAACACCTGGGTAAGACACTTGCAACACCTGGGTAAGACACTTGCAACACCTGGGTAAAACACGTGCAACACCTGGGTAAGACATGTGCAACACCTGGGTAAGACATGTGCAACACCTGGGTAAGACACATGCAACACCTGGGTAAGACACTTGCAACACCTGGGTAAGACATGTGCAACACCTGGGTAAGACATGTGCAACACCTGGGTAAGACACGTGCAGCACCTGGGTAAGACACGTGCAACACCTGGGTAAGACACGTGCAACACCTAAGACAAGTGCAGTACCTAAGACACGTGCAACACCTGGGTAAGACACGTGCAACACCTGGGTAAGACACGTGCAACACCTAAGACAAGTGCAGTACCTAAGATACGTGCAACACCTGGCTATCTTTATTACCCAAATAATTCGCCTACTCAACACCCTGAATAAGGCTCTATCAAAGTATTTAAAACCACAACTATTAACAAGTCATTTTATTGATCAATACTTGGGTATAGGATTTATTAAACAAATATATGAAATGTATCAGTGGTAATATATTTAAAATTTCTCAGTTTGTAATTAGTGTTGGAATGAAACTTAACTAAACTATGTGTTTTTATTCTCTTTAAAAGTGTATTATCAATTAAATATCGGGAGCATTTGTATTTACAACTAATTCTTCTCCCACTTTTAAGACACTGTATTGTAGGCAGCTGGTCTTCATATTTATTATTATTATTATTATTATTATTATTATTATTATTATTAATATTATTATTATTATTATTATTATAACCAAGCGCCAGACCCTTCTGGATCTGACATCAAGAGACGGACCCATTCAAGTTACTTGTAGCCAGTTGCAGGGGTCACTGACCCCCGCGGCCCAGGCTGGTAGCCAACCTGATCGAGCTGGCTGTTTCTGCCGCAAGCAAACCAACGCATGCATCACAGCCCGCCTGATCACAGACTGACTTTAGGAACTTATCAAATTGCTTCTTAAATACTGTGCAGGATTGGGATCTGCCTCTCCAGAATTTTCCAGGTGTAAATAATGATGTGTCTTTCTCGCCTTCGTTTCTAGGACTACAAGTGAAGAGATTTCAAGCGACTTCAAGCATTCCATTAATTCAGATACTTGACTGAATTTATATAAACAGAGAAAGATCTTTGTACATTCTCCAGCTTTGCAGACCCCTCTTAAAAGTTTTTTGTTACTCGTTTAAAAATCTGTTCATTAGCAAACACAAATGATATATGTTGCTGCTCTGGAGTTTTTGTTGTTGTTGTTGGTGGTGGTGTTGATACGTGTGGTTCTGGAGTGAGTGCAACATGGCACCGAGGTGGTGATGCAGTCTTGTCATTTCTTGCCGTTATTTTCTGCTTCCTGACGCTAAAAATCACTGCTGAGTGGTTATGATGGTCAGTTTGGTATGTGTTGTTCCCTTCATGAAGGAGTGCCAGACCGCGTCATGGCACTGTTCCCAAGTACTGAGATGTAGTACATTCTGGGATGAAAGTATTGGGATAGCATATGTCTTTATTCAGGAGAATTCGGCATTTCTTCAAATGGTCTCAAAGACTAAGTTCCTTTTCTTTTAGAAGGCGGTCAGTAGCAGGAGATGACCCTGGCGGAGGACACACACAGCTTCCTTGATCATATTCACACCAACACTTATCTTACAGATATTCTTAATGATTTTGTTGCTTTTTTCTAATATAATTTATCACTAGTTCTTATTTTCATCAGTGGCTTTCAAATAACGTTATTCGTATAACTGCATATTGCTCACCTCACAACCTCCTCTTCCCCTCACTACTAATACTTTAAAATAATAATAATAATAATAATAATAATAATAATAATAATAATAATAATAATAATAATAATAATAATAATAATAATAATAATAATAAAGAGAAGAAGAGGAAGAAGAAAGAATTGCAAGAAATTAAATTGCATTACATGTCCCTACAAGAAAAATCTGAATAAAGGTCCATAATGGCCGCTCTAAGTTGTATTATTAATGAGTAAAGTTGAACACACATTTTATATATATCGTGCAGAATAGGTAAAAACTGGTCAATTAGCAAGAACTCATTTAAAATTAAGTCCTAAAATTTTCTCTTATACATTTAAAGATATATTTTTTTCATTTATGTTAATGTAAAATTTAATAATTTTGTACCAAAAGAACCTTAGAAAATTTCCCTAACCTTATTATAACAAGCGCAATTTAATTTAGCCTAATCCAACTAAATATATTTTAGATAAGTTTACAATAATTTAATAATAAACAAACACAATGAAATAAATATTTTTTCGTTAGGTTCAGAATAATTTTTGCGAAATTATTGCATACGCAAATTTTTCGCTTGTCTTATTCGGCAAGAAGAGCTTTGCTATTTAAGCCAAAAATGCAAGTTTTACCTATATATATATATATATATATATATATATATATATATATATATATATATATATATATATATATATATATATATATATATATATATAATATATATATATATATATATATATATATATATATATATATATATATATATATATATATATATATACATATTCGTGCGATTAGGTAAAACTGTCAATTAGAAGAACTCATCTAAATTAGTCCTTTCTAAATTTTCTTATACGTTTAAAGATATATTTTTTCATTTATGTTAATGTAAGAATTTATAATTTTATACCAAGAAAACTTTGAAAACCTACCTAACCTTATTACAACAAGCGCAATTTAATTTAGCCTAACCCAACTAAATATATTTTAGATACGTTAACATTAATTTAATAATAATCAAACACAATGAAATATATTTTTTCGTTATGTTCAGAATGATTTTGGCGAAATTATTGCATACACAAATTTTCACTTGTCTTATATGGCAAGGTGAGCGTTGCTATTTAAGCCAAAATCGCAAGTTTTACCTAATCGGCACGACTATATATATATATATATATATATATATATATATATATATATATATATATATATATATATATATATATATATATATATATATATATATATATATATATATATATATATATATAATATATATATATACTATATGTCGTGCCGATTAGGTAAAACTGGTCAATTAGCAAGAACTCATTTAAAATTAAGTCCTTTCTAAAATTTTCTCTTATACGTTTAAAGATATATATTTTTTTCATTTATGTTAATGTAAGAATTTATAATTTTGTACCAAGAGAAACTTTGAAAACCTACCTAACCTTATTACAACAAGCGCAATTTAATTTAGCCTAACCCAACTAAATATATTTTAGATACGTTAACATTAATTTAAAAATAAACAAACACAATGAAATATATTTTTTCGTTATGTTCAGAATGATTTTGGCGAAATTATTGCATACACAAATTATCACTTGTCTTATATGGCAAGGTGAGCGTTGCTTTTTAAGCCAAAATCGCAAGTTTTACCTAATCGGTACGACATATATATATATATATATATATATATATATATATATATATATATATATATATATATATATATATATATATATATATATGTGTGTGTGTATAAACATTGTTGTGCGTGTTAGAAGTGGTGAGAGGGTTGAGGAGGAGGCAGGGTGGCTGGCCTGGAAGGATGGGGCTGTGCTGGGCACCTGCCTACCCTCCAGCATAACAATGGCAGCCTTCCTCTCATACCCACACAACCTCCACTGACGCTGGAATTCCCGCACGCTCTCCCGTCTGTGAATATCCAGCCAAACAAGGAAGAAACAATCTTCAAGAATGAGGAAGAGACTCGTCGTCGTCGTGGTTGTCGTCGTGGAATGAGGAGGAGGAGTTAGCGGAGGTGGGAGGAGTGAGTTCATCCCTGGAGCGACCTTTGGGAACTACCCACGGCCGACAGTGGTACGGTTTACCCGCCCCTCCCCACACACACTCACACCTTTTATTTCCTTGTACGAAATTACCCACCTTCAAGATCGCACTTAATTAGTAATTTGATTACCGAGGCACTAGAGTACACATAGCTGGGTAGGAGTTTCCCCACATGACGCAGGGTGTGGACTTATGATGCTACATACCCCCTACTTGCTGAGTTATTTCAAGAACCCAAATGGAAATAGATCACATTGCTTGAATTTCTTGGTTTACACTAGGTTAAATTCTTCATAATTTAATACATAAACCCATTGTAAAAGTTTCAATTTACGTATGAAACCTACATAAAGACTTAGTAGTTGCCTGGTTGTTGACGCCATTACCAGGACCCCGGGAACACAACATACAATATGGCGTATAATATTCTGGATTTATACCCTTATGGAGGACGGGGAGGCACTCATGGCACTGTCTGAGTCATCTCCACTCCTTCCCTCCCTCACCTGTAAAAGGACTCTTATGGACCAGTGACATTGGGCACCATTACTAAGCTTCAACGATACCTTACTGGGCATCTCTCCTGCCGTCACTAACTGCGTGTATTTATTAATAGATATTCCATTAGTAGTAGTAGTGGAAACAATATTAGATGTCGTTGTGGAAGCTTTAGTTCAGCTAGCGTCACTATACCAATAATAATGGTTCGTTAAAATACTTTATCATCACTATACCGTAATAATGGCCCTGGTTGGATACCAGTGAGTTTTGGTGGATCACGATGATTTTTGGTGGATTATAGTGAGCTTGGTGAATCACAGTGAGTCTTGGTGGATCACAGTGAGTTTTGGTGGATCACAGTGAGTCTTGGTGGATCATAGTGAGTTTTGGTGGATAATAGTGAGTCTTGGTGGATCATAGTGAGTCTTGGTGGATCACAGTGAGTCTTGGTGGATCACAGTGAGTCTTGGTTTATCACGGTGTCTTGGTGGATCACAGTGAGTCTTGGTTTATCACGGTGTCTTGGTGGATCATAGTGAATCTTGGTGGATCACAGTGAGTCTTGGTGGATCACAGTGAGTCTTGGTTTATCACGGTGTCTTGGTGGATCACAGTGAGTCTTGGTTTATCACGGTGTCTTGGTGGATCACAGTGAGTCTTGGTTTATCACGGTGTCTTGGTGGATCACAGTCAGTCTTGTTGGATCACGGTGTCTTGGTGGATCACAGTGAGTCTTGGTGGATCACAGTGAGTCTTAGTGGATCACAGTGAATCTTGGTGGATCACAGTGAGTCTTGGTGGATCACGGTGAGTCTTGGTGGATCACAGTGAGTCTTGGTGGATCACGGTGTCTTGGTGGATCACAGTGAGTCTTGGTGGATCACAATGAGTCTTGGTGGATCACAGTAAGTCTTGGTGGATCACAATGAGTCTTAGTGGATCACAAAGAGTCTTGGTGGATCACAGTGAGTCTTGGTGGATCACAGTGAGTCTTGGTGGATCACAATGAGTCTTGGTGGATCACAGTGAGTCTTGGTGGATCACAGTGAGTCTTGGTAGATCACGGTGTCTTGGTGGATCACAATGAGTCTTGGTGGATCAGAGTGAGTCTTGGTGGTTCACAATGAGTCTTGGTGGATCACAGTGAGTCTTGGTGGATCACAATGAGTCTTAATGGATCACAATGAGTCTTGGTGGATCACAGTGAGTCTTGATGGATCACAGTGAGTCTTGGTGGATCACAGTGAGTCTTGGTGGATCACAGTGCGTCTTGGTGGATCACAGTGAGTCTTGGTGGATCACAGTGAGTCCTGGTGGATCACAGTGCGTCTTGGTGGATCACAGTGAGTCTTGGTGGATCACAGTGAGTCTTGGTGGGTCACAGTGAGTCTTGGTGGATCACAGTGAGTCTTGGTGGATCACAGTGAGTCTTGGTGGATCACGGTGTCTTGGTAGGTCACGGTATCTTGGTGGATCACGGTGTCTTGGTGGATCACAATGAGTCTTGGTGGATTACAGTGAGTCTTGGTGGATTACAGTGAGTCTTGGTGGGTCACAGTGAGCCTTGATGGATCACATTGAATCCTGGAGGATCACAGTGGGTCTTCGTGGATCACAATGAGTCTTGGTGGATCACAGTGAGTCTTGGTGGATCACAGTGAGTCTTGGTGGATCACAGTGAGCCTTGATGGATCACATTGAATCCTGGAGGATCACAGTGGGTCTTCGTGGATCACAGGAAATAAAATAATGCAATAAAGTCAGTGAGAGTTTATTTCCACTGTGGTCTTCGTGCAAATAATTGCTGGTGGGCCAAGTGGAGACCCCCAGGTCACAGTGACTCACGCCTGGCCACAGGAATACCTGTAGGTCACAGGGTATCCCCCATCCCCCCAGATTCTGGAAGATACTGGCACCGTCTCAATGAAAGCCCAGTATGACAACCGCTTTTACTCTCAGGCAGCCAGTCAGTGAGAGGGGTTCTGCGTGTCGGACGTATGATAAACACCTTTTTTTTCATAATAATATAGCGGCCACTAGTGATGCTGCTGCCACTAGTGATGCTGCTGCCACTAGTGATGCTGCTGCCACTAGTGATGCTGCTGCCACTAGTGATGCTGCTGCCACTAGTGATGCTGCTGCCACTAGTGATGCTGCTGCCACTAGTGATGCTGCTGCCACTAGTGATGCTGCCACTGTGATGCTGTGCTGCACTAGTGATGCTGCCACTAGTGATGCTGCTGCCACTAGTGATGCTGCTGCCACTAGTGATGCTGCTGCCACTAGTGATGTTGCTGCCACTAGTGATGCTGCTGCCACTAGTGATGCTGCTGCCACTAGTGATGCTGCTGCCACTAGTGATGCTGCTGCCACTAGTGATGCTGCTGCTGCCACTAGTGATGCTGCTGCTGCCACTAGTGATGCTGCTGCTGCCACTAGTGATGCTGCTGCTGCCACTAGTGATGCTGCTGCCACTAGTGATGCTGCTGCTGCCACTAGTGA
>WNWK01040737.1:0-16817 GCA_009830355.1 Cherax destructor
CAAGATCTGCGAGACCCGCCTCCTCTTGGGTAAAGGCAAAACCCCCCCCCTTTGGGGGTCTTAGTGGATCGCAGGGGGGATGTGCTTCCACCTACAACCCCCTGCCGGTCCAAAGTCTTGAGATAGGTACCCTGGGCGCCTGGCGGGGGTTCCACGGGGTCAGTCCTAGGACCATGATGTTTTTGGTATATGTAAATGACATGATGGAAGGATAGATAAATTCCCCCTTTTGCAGATGATTGAAGTTAATGAGAAGAATTAAATCAGATGAGGATCAGGCGAGTATAAAGACCCCTGGACAGGCTGAACACGTGGTTCAGCAACTGGCTTCTCGAATTTAACACCCCAAGAGCAAAGTCATGAAGATTGGGAAGGGCAAAAAGACCACAGACTGAGTTATGCTAGGTGGCCAAAGACTGCAAACTTCACTCAAGGAAAGATCTTGGGGTGAGTATAACACCAAGCACGTCTCAGGGCAAATAAACCCAGATAACTACTGCAGCATATGGGCGCCTGACAAACATGAAATAGGTTCCGATACCTCAGAAAGGGGAATGTTAAAGACACTGTGCCTGTGCACGTCAGGCCCTACTGGGTATGCAGCACCAGCTTGGACCCCACACCTGGTCAAGTACGTCAAAAATTAGAGAAAAGTGCAAAGGTTTGCAACAAGGCTAGTTCAGGGCTAAGGGGAATGTCCTATGAAGAAAGGTTAAGGAAATAGGCCTGATGACACTGGAGGACAGGAGGTTAGGGAAGACATGATAAACACACAAAATACTGCGTGGAATAGATAAAGTGGACAGAGACAGGATGTTCCAGAGATGGGACACAGAAACAAGGGTCCCAATTGGAAGATGAAAACTCAGATGAGTAAAAGGGATGTTACGAAGTATTTCTTCAGTCATAGAGTTATCAGGAAGTGGAATAGTCTGTAAAGTGAGGTAGTGGAGGCAGGAACCGTACATAGCTTTAAGATGAGGTATGAAAAAAAACTCATGGAGCAGGGAGAAGACATAGTAGCGATCAGTGAAGAGGCGGGGCCAGGAGCTGAGTCTGGGCCCTGCAACCACACATGGTGAGTACAAATAGGTGAGTATGGGTAATGACTAGGAGGCCAAAGGCTGCAAACCTCACTCAAGGAAAAGGATCTTGGGGTGAGTACATCTCCTGAGGCGCACATTAACCAAATAACTGCTGCAGCATATGGGCGCCTAGCAAACCTTAGAATAGCATTTCGACATCCAAGTAAGTAGTCATTCACTACACTGTACACCGTGTACGTCAGGCCCATATTGAGTATGCAGCACCAGTATGGAACCCACACTTGTCAAGCAATTCAAGAAATTAGAGAAAGTGCAGAGGTTTGCAAAAGAGTAGTCCTGGCGCTAAAGGGTATGCCCTATCAGGAGAGGTTAAGGGAACTCAGCCTGATCACTGGAAGACAGGAGGGCTAGAGGGAGGGGATGATATGATACCGATATACAAATTACTGAGAGGAAATGACAAGATGAACAGAGGCAGAATATTTCAGAGATGGAATATAGGAACAAGAGTCACAACTGGAAGTTAAAAACTCAGGTGAGTAATAGGGATGTTAAGAAGTATTTCTTCAGCCTTGGAGTTGTCAAGAAGTGAACAGTTTGGAAAATTAATTAATGAAGAGAGAATCCAATCAAAGTTTTAACAGGTACATAAGGCTCTTGGAGCAGGGAGTAGGCCTAGTAGAGACCAGCGGAGAAGCAGGGCCTGGAGCTGTGGCTCGACCTCTGCAACCATATATTGTTGTGTACACATACACACACACACACACACACACACACACACACTTGGCCAGGAACTGAGAATTGACCCCTGCAACCACATATAGGTGAGTTGAAAGACAAGCAGATATCTTAGTATCTTAGCATAAGTATTAGTAATATTATATTAGCATAAGAACTGAAGAGAGGGAGAGTCTCGGGACACAGGTTATAAACACAAGCGGTTGACCGTTAGGACTCACCCACCCCCCCTCTACCCTCCTTTCTCCCCACTGGCATCTCCAATCCACACCCACCCACACCCACCCTACACCCTCTCTTATCTCGTCATCTCTCTTCCCTCTATCCTCTCCCTCTGCCTCTTACCCTCCCCTTCCCCTTCCCCTTTCCCCCCCCTCTTCCCCTCCTCCACCCCCATTCTCCCTCACTGGCATCTCAAATCCCACACCCACCACCCACCCTACACCCCCTCCTATCTCATTTATCTTCCCTCTACCCTCTTCTATATTTTCCTTCCTCCCTTCCACCCCTTCCCACTCTCCACCCCTCTATCACTCTCCGTTGCCCCTCCATCCCCTCCCCTTACAACTAACCCCACCCCACCCACACTTTCCCTCTTCCTCTCCCCATAACTCTCTCTCTCTCCCCTAACTCCCTCCCTCCCTCTCTCTCTCTCCAAATTGCTCCCTCTCCTCTCTTGCTTTTTCCCCTCTACCTTTTCTCTTCCTCTCCCTGTCCCTCCATTTCCCACTCTTTTTTCCCTTTCCCCCCCTTCACCCCTTCTCCGTTTAGCCCCCTTCCCACTCTTTCTCCACCCTCCCATCACTCTCCCTGGCCCCCTCCCTCTCCCCTTACAACCCACCCACTCCCCCACTGCCATAATCTCTCTCCATCTCTCCCTCTCCCTTCTCTCTTTGCTCCTCCTCTCCCCCTTTTTTTCTCCACTCCCTCCTTCCCTCTATTCCCCTCTTTCTTTTCCTCCTTCCCTTCCACCCCTTATACCTACAGCCCCCTTCCCCCTTTCTCCACCCTTCCATCACTCTCCCTCTTAAATCTCTCCCCCTTTAGCCCTACACTTTCAGAACGCACACACAGATACAGCTAAACCTACACTTCCCGAACACACACACAACTACAGATAACGATGGTGTCTCAGAGGGAAACTTAGAAGGCCCAGGGAACAGAGGAGAATGGCTCTGGTAGGAGGAATGGATGGAGGAGCAATGCAAAATGATGGAACAAGAGTGGGAGAGTAAACTAGGTGAGGTCTCTGCAAAATGGAAAAAGGATGGAGGCAGTGCTTTGTGCAAAAATTTGGGAAAGGGAGGTTGGAGGAGGAGAAGAAGAAATGGGAGTCACAAGTCAAAGCTGCAGTAGCCAGGATAAGGGCCCTAGAATGTGAGGTAAATAGGCTGAAGCAGTTACAGGGTATGGACCAGAGAGGACATAGCATCTGAAGCTGGCACATCCTCATCGGAACAAGGAACCCAGGGAAGGAAGGAGACATGAACTACGCTAAGGCCCTATCAGTCCAAGAAGGGCCAAGGAATGAAGGGGGAAAGCAGCTGGGAGCAGGGGTAGTGGTAAGAGGCACGACCAGGACGCCAAGAGCTACAGGAAAACATTGGGGAGAGATGGAGGGAAAAGCAATGGGAGGCGGAGAGGAGAAGTCAGTGTTTATTCACGGGCTTCAGGAGAGCGGATTAGGGACACACAATGAAAGACGGCAGGAGGAAAGACAGGAGATTGAACGTCATTAGATAAATAGGCGAAGAGGACATGTCTGAGATAGTAAATTTTCAGAGAATAGTGGGGTACGTGAAGGGGATAAAATGGCCAGTGAAGCTGATCTTCAAGACAGAAACAGTGTGAAACAGGATCCTGCAAGAGAAACCATGGCTGAAGGAATCGTCAGCATAGAGAAGGTGTTCCTAGACCAGGACAGAACAAAAACAGAACGATAGCAGCTGAGGAGTGGAGGCAAAAGCGAAAAGAGCTGAGAAGAGACAGACAGAATCAGCAGAAACCAACCAGAACAGGGAAGAGCAACAAGAGCGAGCACACACAACCCATCCCCAGAACCCCAAACCAAACACGCTATCCCAACACAGACCACAATCCACACTTACATCCACCCCTCACTATGCTGTAGAATCCCCAGCACACCGCCAGGGCCCCACCCCACAGACCCCCAAAACACAGTGTTGGAGAGGAAACTGAATGTATGGTACACGAACGCAGATGGAATAACGAATAAGTGGGAGGAGTGGCATGAAAGAATCAAAGAGGCATCACCGGACATCATAGCCCTCACTGAAACAAAGCAAACCTACAAACCTACTGGAGTTTTATGACAAGGTAACAGAAGTAAGACATGAGAGAGAGGGGTGGATAGACTGCATTTTCTTGGACTGCAAGAAGGCGTTCGACACAGTTCCTCACAAGAGGGTAATGCAAAAGCTAGAGGATCAGGCACACATACCAGGAAAGGCACTGCAATGGATCAGAGAATATCTGACAGGGAGGCAACAACGAGTCATTGTACGTGACGAGGTGTCAGAGTGGGCACCTGTGACGAGTGGGGTTCCACAAGGGTCAGTCCTAGGACCTGTACTGTTTTTGGTATATGTGAATGACATAATAGAAGGGATAGACTCAGAAGTGTCCCTGTTTACAGATGATGTGAAGTTAATGAGAAGAATTAAATCAGTTGAGGATCAGGTAGGACTACAAAGAGACCTAGACAGGCTACAAGCCTGGTCCAGTAAATGGCTCCTTGAATTTAACCCTGTCAAATGTAAAGTCATGAAGATCGGGGAAGGGCAAAGAAGACCGCAGACAGAGTATAATCTAGGTGGCCAAAGACTGCAAACCGCACTCAAGAAAAAAGATCTTGGGGTGAGTATAATACCGAGCACATCTCCTGAGGCACACATCAATCAGATAACTGCTGCAGCATACGGGCGGCTGGCAAACCTAAGAATAGCGTTCCAATACCTCACTAAGGAATCGTTCAAGACTCTGTACACCATATACGTCAGGCCCATACTGGAGTATCCAGCACCAGTTTGGAACCCACACCTGGTCAAGCACGTCAGAAAATTAGAGAAAGTGCAGAGGTTTGCAACAAGACTAGTCCCAAAGCTAAGGGGATTGTCCTACGAAGAAAGGTAAAGAGAAATCGGCCTGACGACACTAGAGGTCAGGAGGGTTAGGGGAGACATGATAACGACATATAAAATACTGTGAGGAATTGATAAGGTGGACAGAGACAAGATATTCCAGAGAGGGGACACAGAAACAAGTGGTCACAGTTGGAAGTTGAAGACTTCTATGAGTCAAAGGGATGTTAGGAAGTATTTCTTCAGTCATAGAGTTGTCAGGAAGTGGAATAGCCTAGAAAGTGACGTAGTGGAGGCAGGAACCATACATAGTTTAAGACGAGGTTTGATAAAGCTCATGGAGCAGGAGAGAGATGACCTAGTAGCAATCAGTGAAAGGCGGGGCCAGGAGCTATGACTCGACCCTGAAACAACAAATAGGTGAGTACAAATAGGTGAGTACACACACACACACACACACACACACACACACACACACACACACAATGAATGGGAGCACAGAAACAACATATGAGAGGGTAGACAAAACAGCAGACACGCTAAACATGGAGACCCCAACAACACACTGCAGCGGACAGGGACGTAAGAGCAGACCGGACACACAAAGGAACACGGGAATACATTCATGACAGCACCGGGAGAGGATAATGCACCTTTGACAAGGCAATGGGAGACACAGTGGGAGGAGGAAAGGGAGAAGTCGATTTTCATATATGGCCTGAAGGAAGTCGAAGGAGACACCCACGACAGAAGGAAACAGGAGGTGACAGAACAGATCGATGGTATCATGCTAGCAATAGGGGGAGACTCATCCCAAGTGACAAATTTTCGGAGAATCGGGTGGTACACAAAGGGAAGAAATCGACCCCTCAAGGTAATATTCAAGGCAGAATCAGCACGCACCATGATCCTGCAGAGAAAGCTCGGCTGAGGACGAACCAGGGTACCGGAATGTATATCTAGATCGAGACAGAACACAGGAAGAAAGGGAGGCCCGGAGGAGAGGATAAGAAGGAGAAGAGAGGGGGAGGGAGACAGCGAGATACGGAGGACACCAAGCCCAAGCAGGACAAACACACACTGGAAATACCCTCAGCGGGCCTCATATCACAAACAACCCACGACACCCATACACTCTAGCACCACACCCACTTATCAGGCCCCCTGTCCCCACCCTAGCAAATGAAAACCCACCGTCACAGTTACCCCCACCCCCACCTCAAGCTGCACCCCACCTGCCCATACCCCAACCATACAATCACCCCCACCCATGCTCCAACCCCCTGCGGGCACCCTGCCCACACCCCCATCCCGCCAAGACCTCCCAGGGCCACAGTATTGGAAACAAGGTTGAAGGTTTGGTACACAAATGCGGATGGAATTACGAATAAGTATGAAGAGTGGAATGAAAGAATAGATGAGGCATCCCCAGACATCATAGCGGTCACAGAAACTAAACTAAATGAGACAGTAACAGATGCAATCTTCCCACAGGGATATCAGATCCTGAGGAAAGATAGGAGGAGCAGGGGGGTGGAGGGGTCGCACTGCTTGTAAGGCACCGTTGGAGATTCGAGGAAATGGTAGGAGTGGAGGGGGGTAGAGAACGGGATTTCATAGTAGGTACCATCCAGTCTGGGGAGCATAAGATAATCATTGCAGTGATGTATAACCCACCACAGAACTGCAGGAGGCCAGGAGAAGAATACGATGAGAACAACAGAGCAATGGTGGACACCCTGGCGGAGGTGGCAAGAAAAGCACACATGAGCAGAGCGAAGCTACTGGTCATGGGAGATTTCAACTACAGGGAGATCGACTGGGAGAACCATGAACCACGTGGGGGTCCAGAAACTTGGCAAGCCAAGATGATGGACGTGGTACTGGAAAACCTGATGCACCAACATGTCAGGGACACGACCAGAGAGAGGGGAGAAGATGAACCAGCAAGACTGGACCTTGTATTCACCCTGAACAGCTCAGATATTGAAGACATAACGCACGAGAGCCCCCTGGGAGCCAGTGACCACATGGTGCTTAGCTTTGAGTACATTGTAGAGCTACAGGTGGAGAGGGGAAACAGTACCGATAGAGACAAACCAGACTTTAAAAGAGGAAACTACACGGGCTTGAGGAATTTCCTGCAGGACATCCAGTGGGAAAGGGAAATGGAAGGACTGACAATAAATGAAATGATGGAATACGTAGGGGCAAAGTGCAAGGAGGCAGAGGACGGTTTATACCCAGAGGCAAATGTTTAAATGGGAAGGCCAGAAAGAGCCCCTGGTTTACCCAAAGGTGCAGGGAGGCAAAGAATCAGAGTATCAGAGAATGGAAACGGTACAGAAGGCAAAGAACCCAAGTAAACAAAGAGATTAGTAGAAGAGCTAGAAACGAGTATGCACAAGTACGGAGGAGGCCCAGAAACAGTACGAAAATGACATAGCATCGAAAGTTAAGTCCGACCGAAACTGATGTTCAGTCACATCAGAAGGAAGACAACAGTCAAGGACCAGGTGATAAGGCTGAGGAGAGAAGATGGGGAACTCAGAAGTAATGATCAAGAGGTATGTGAGGAGCTCAACTTGAGGTTTAAGGAAGTATTCACAATGGAGGAAGGAAGGCAGCTGGGTAGACAGGACATGGTTCGTCACCAACAAGGGATGTACCAAGTGCTAGAGAGCATACACACAACTGAGGAGGAAGTGAAGCAGTTACTCAGTGACCTCGATACCTCAAAGGCGATGGGTCCGGACAATATCTCCCCGTGGGTTCTTCGGGAAGGAGCTGAGGTACTGAGTGTGCCACTTACCACAATATTCAACACATCCCTTGAAACTGGGCAGCTACCTGAGGTATGGAAGAAGGCCAACGTAGTCCCCATTTTTAAAAAGGAGACAGAAAAGAGGCACTAAACTATAGACCGGTGTCACTTACATGTATAGTGTGCAAAGTCCTGGAGAAAATCACCAGGAAAAGAATGGTGGAACACCTTGAGCGGAACAGGATAATAAACACCAGACAGCATGGATTCCGGGAAGGCAAATTCTGTGTAACAAACCTCCTAGAGTTCTATGATAAAGTAACAGAGGTAAGGCAGGAGAGAGAAGGGTGGGTTGATTGCATTTTCCTGGACTGCAGGAAGGCCTTCGACACAGTTCCTCACATGAGATTAGTAAAGAAGTTGGAAGAACAAGCAGGTATAACAGGAAGGGCACTGGAATGGTACAGGGAATACCTCAAAGGGAGGCAACAACGGGTCATGGTGCGTGGTGAGGTATCACAGTGGGCGCCTGTGACGAGCGGTGTACCGCAGAGGTCAGTCCTAGGACCAGTGTTATTCCTGGTATATGTAAATGACATGACGGACGGGATAGACTCAGAAGTGTCTCTATTCGCGGATGATGTGAAAATAATGAGGAGAATCACATCGGAAGAGGACCAGGCAGGGCTGCAAACAGACCTGGACAAGCTCGACACCTGGTCTAGCAGTTGGCTTCTCGAATTCAATCCCTCCAAATGCAAAGTCATGAGGATCGGAGAAGGGCAAAGAAGACCGCTGACAGAGTACAAGCTAGGCGGACAAAGGCTACAAACCTCGGCAAAGGAGAAAGACCTTGGAGTGAGTATAACGCCTAGCACGTCTCCGGAGGCACACATCAACCAGATAACTGCGGCAGCATATGGGCGTCTGGCAAACCTTAGATTAGCGTTCCGTTACCTTAACAAGGAATCGTTCAAGACACTGTATACCGTGTACGTCAGGCCCATACTAGAATATGCAGCACCAGTCTGGAACCCACACCTGGTCAAGCACGTAAGGAAACTAGAGAAAGTGCAAAGGTTTGCGACAAGGTTAGTTCCACAACTCAGGGGTCTGTCTTATGAAGAAAGGTTGAGGGAAATAGGACTAACAACACTGGAAAAAGAAGGGTCAGAGGAGACATGATAACGACATACAAAATACTGCGGGAATTGACAAGGTAGATAGTGACAGGTTGTTTCAGAGAGGGAACACAGAAACAAGGGGACACAACTGGAAGCTGAAGACTCAGATGAGTCAAAGGGATGTCAGGAAACATTTCTTCAGCCACAGAGTAGTCAGGAAGTGGAATGGACTAGAGAAAGATATAGTGGAGGCAGGAACCATACATAGTTTTAAGACAAGGTATGATAAAGCTCATGGAGCAGGGAGAGCAGAGACCCAGTAGCAGACAGCGAAGAGGCGGGGCCAGGAGCTGAGTCTCGACCCCTGCAACCACAATTAGGTGAGTACAAGTTACAGGCCTGGACAAGCTTGACATCTGGTCTAGCAACTGGCTTCTCGAATTCAATCCCACCAAATGCAGTCATGAAGATCGGAGAAGTACAAAGAAGACCGCTGACAGAGTACAGGCTAGGTGGACAAGGGCTACAAACCTCGGCAAAGGAGAAAGACCTTGGGGTGAGTATAACGCCAAGTACGTCTCCGGAGGCACACATCAACCAGATAACTGCGGCAGCATATGGGCGACTGGCAAACCTAAGATTAGCGTTCTGTTACCTAAACAAGGAATCGTTCAAGACACTGTACACCGTGTACGTCAGGCCCATACTAGAATATGCAGCACCAGTCTGGAACCCACACCTGGTCAAGCACGTAAAGAAACTAGAGAAAGTGCAAAGGTTTGCGACAAGGCTAGTTCCACAACTCAGGGGTCTGTCCTATGAAGAAAGGTTGAGGGAAATAGGACTAACAACACTGGAGGAAAGAAGGGTCAGAGGAGACATGATAACGACATACAAAATACTGCGGGGAATCGACAAGGTAGACAGGGACAGGATGTTCCAGAGAGGGAACACAGAAACAAGGGGACACAACTGGAAGCTGAAGACTCAGATGAGTCAAAGGGATGTTAGGAAGCATTTCTTCAGCCACAGAGTAGTCAGGAAGTGGAATAGTCTAGAGAAAGATATAGTGGAGGCAGGAACCATACATAGTTTTAAGACGAGGTATGATAAAGCTCATGGAGCAGGGAGAGCAGAGACCCAGATGCGGACAGCGAAGAGGCGGGGCCAGGAGCTGAGTCTCAACCCCTGCAACCACAATTAGGTGAGTACAATTAGGTGAGTACACAAGTACGCCCCGATGGCATGGTGGCTAGCGCTCTTGCTTCACGCACGGAGGGCCCGGGTTCAATTCCCGGCGGGGCGGAAACATTTCGAAGTGTTTCGTTATACACACACACACACACACACATACAACAGGCCTAGTGTCTAATCGACATGTGCCTAGGCCAAAATGGTAACTAACAGAAGCACATATACACAGAAACACTCACACAAACACTAACATGTGAAAAATCCCACGTATTATACAAAATGAGTTGCCAAGTTCCTATTTTGATTCATAACTGTGTATGATAATTATTATAAAGCTGGCATATGTCTAGACTTTAATAATTTAGGAATGATCCTGACAGATTTTTCCTGAAGTGACTATCAAGTAGAAATTTCATGTAAAGAAAAACATGCGTTTTAATTATTATTATTATCGTCAAAACAGAGAAGAGAACATTAAGTATCTCACCTTATCTAAATATTTATATGTCAGAGGTTGAAATAAGTCAGTGATACACTGTTGCCTCACGTGATTCTATGTCATCACTGAAGGCTCTTGACTCATATAATGACTCTAACAACATGTTCATTGGAGAAGCCAGGTATAGATACTCAAAAATCCGGGACAAAGGAATTAATGTACAATTGCTATGGATTCCATCACACATTGGATTATTCCTTCATGATAAAGTTGATATGTTAGCCAAGAAGAGCACCCATAAGGAGAATGTAGAATATAACTTTGGTATATCTGTGTCTAGCATTAGGAATAATATTAGGAGAGAAATAAATAATGAAAATGATAGCTATAGGAATGCAGTTAGAAGCCTGAGTAGATCTATCACCCACTATGATAACATGAATGTAGATAAGTATGTTTATGGAGCAACTTGCAATGTGAACAGACTGACTGATGTTGTAGTGGCCAGGCTTAGGCTTGGCTACAAGTACTTCTGGCAGTTTGAGAGACACACAGATGATGATCAAACTAAATGCAAATTATGTGATCAGGCATATGGTCACTGTCTTGAACACTATGTGCTTAATTGTTCACTTATTGAGGAATATAGAGATAGACAATATAATAACCTATGTGACATGTCAAGATATCTTATTCATGAAATAAGATACCTGCTTGTAACAGATAATTGAAATGTAGATATAAACCCAAATGTACAATTGTTAACCCCTTTGAGGCCTAGTGCCTAGGCCTTTTGTGTATCCATATGCTCTTGCGCTACCGTCCACAGGATGGATATGGAGTGCACAATAAACTAGCCACTTCGGTGGCAAAATCTAAATCTAATCCTCACGTGAGTTAATATTAACTATTAACTCACATGTGTTAATAGTGTATTACAAGGACAACTTTCTCTTACCTTCACAGCAGAGTTACTTAATACATAAGTTGATCCCTAGTGATGTAAAGTATAGAGCAAGCGAGGTACAGAGACCAGAGAGTCCCACACTAACATCACCACCAACACCACTGTGAGGGCGTCCTGCCTCCACCTTCCTCTACCACACTGTGTACTACCAGCCCCTGCCACACTGTGTACTCTCAGCCCCTGCCACACTGTGTACTCTCAGCCCCTGCCACACTGTGTACTCTCAGCCCCTGCCACACTGTGTACTCTCAGCCCCTGCCACACTTTGTACTCTCAGCCCCTGCCACACTGTGTACTCTCAGCCCCTGCCACACTGTGTACTCTCAGCCCCTGCCACACTGTGTACTCCCAGCCCCTGCCACACTGTGTACTCCCAGCCCCTGCCACACTGTGTACTCCCAGCCCCTGCCACACTGTGTACTCTCAGCCTCTGCCACACTGTGTACTCCCAGCCCCTGCCAGACTGTGTACTCCCAGCCCCTGCCACACTGTGTACTCCCAGCCCCTGCCACACTGTGTACTCTCAGCCCCTGCCACACTGTGTACTCCCAGCCCCTGCCACACTGTGTACTCCAGCCCCTGCCACACTGTGTACTCCCAGCCCCTGCCACACTGTGTACTCCAGCCCTGCCACACTGTGTACTCCCAGCCCCTGCCAACACTGTGTACTCTCAGCCCCTGCCACACTGTGTACTCCCAGCCCCTGCCACACTGTGTCTAGCCTGCCCTGTGTCCAGCCCTGCCACACTGTGTAATCTCAGCCCCTGCCACACTGTGTACTCCCAGCCCCTGCCACACTGTGTACTCCCAGCCCCTGACACACTGTGTACTCCCAGCCCCTGCCACACTGTGTACTCCCAGCCCCTGCCACACTGTGTACTCCCAGCCCCTGACACACTGTGTACTCCCAGCCCCTGCCACACTGTGTACTCCCAGCCTCTGCCACACTGTGTACTCTCAGCCCCTGCCACACTGTGTACTCTCAGCCCCTGCCACACTGTGTACTCTCAGCCTCTGCCACACTGTGTACTCCCAGCCCCTGCCACACTGTGTACTCTCAGCCTCTGCCACACTGTGTACTCTCAGCCCCTGCCACACTGTGTACTCTCAGCCCCTGCCACACTGTGTACTCTCAGCCCCTGCCACACTGTGTACTCTCAGCCCCTGCCACACTGTGTACTCTCAGCCCCTGCCACACTGTGTACTCCCAGCCCTTGCCACACTGTGTACTCTCAGCCCCTGCCACACTGTGTACTCCCAGCTCTTGCCACACTGTGTACTCTCAGCCCCTGCCACACTGTGTACTCCCAGCCCCCTCCACACTGTGTACTCTCAGCTCCTGCCACACTGTGTACTCCCAGCCCCTGCCACACTGTGTACTCTCAGCCCCTGCCACACTGTGTACTCTCAGCCCCTGCCACACTGTGTACTCTCAGCCCCTGCCACACTGTGTACTCCCAGCCTCTGCCACACTGTGTACTCCCAGCCCCTGCCACACTGTGTACTCTCAGCCCCTGCCACACTGTGTACTATCAGCCCCTGCCACACTGTGTACTCTCAGCCCCTGCCACACTGTGTACTCCCAGCCCCTGCCACACTGTGTACTCCCAGCCCCTGCCACACTGTGTACTCTCAGCCCCTGCCACACTGTGTACTCCCAGCCCCTGCCACACTGTGTACTCCCAGCCCCTGCCACACTGTGTACTCCCAGCCCCTGCCACACTGTGTACTCCCAGCCCCTGCCACACTGTGTACTCCCAGCCTCTGCCACACTGTGTACTCCCAGCCCCTGCCACACTGTGTACTCTCAGCCTCTGCCACACTGTGTACTCCCAGCCCCTGCCACACTGTGTACTCCCAGCCCCTGCCACACTGTGTACTCCCAACCCTTGCCACACTGTGTACTCTCAGCCCCTGCCACACTGTGTACTCTCAGCCCCTGCCACACTGTGTACTCTCAGCCCCTGCCACACTGTGTACTCCCAGCCCCTGCCACACTGTGTACTCCCAGCCTCTGCCACACTGTGTACTCTCAGCCCCTGCCACACTGTGTACTCTCAGCCCCAGCCACACTGTGTACTCTCAGCCTCTGCCACACTGTGTACTCCCAGCCCCTGCCACACTGTGTACTCTCAGCCTCTGCCACACTGTGTACTCTCAGCCCCTGCCACACTGTGTACTCTCAGCCCCTGCCACACTGTGTACTCCCAGCCCCTGCCACACTGTGTACTCTCAGCCCTGCCACACTGTGTACTCTCAGCCCCTGCCACACTGTGTACTCCCAGCCCCTGCCACACTGTGTACTCTCAGCCCCTGCCACACTGTGTACTCCCAGCCCTTGCCACACTGTGTACTCTCAGCCCCTGCCACACTGTGTACTCCCAGCCCCTGCCACACTGTGTACTCCCAGCCCCTGCCACACTGTGTACTCCCAACCCTTGCCACACTGTGTACTCTCAGCCCCTGCCACACTGTGTACTCTCAGCCCCTGCCACACTGTGTACTCTCAGCCCCTGCCACACTGTGTACTCGCAGCCCTTACCACACTGTGTACTCTCAGCCCCTGCCACACTATGTACTCGCAGCCCCTGCCACACTGTGTACTCGCAGCCCTTACCACACTGTGTACTCGCATCCCTACCACACTGTGTACTCGCAGCCCCTGCCACACTGTGTACTCGCAGCCCCTGCCACACCATATAGTACTTCCCGCTCAGATAAGATTAAATATGCGATATTCTGCAAAATTTAAAAGTGAGTGTAATGGGAGCACTAAATTTTATATTGGTCTTTGGATACATAGATTTTTTAGGTATACTTAAATATTATATTATATGTAGATTTTACATACACATAACACCTATTTAAGACACATTTAGATTCTGCCGGCCGAAGTGGTAGCTAGCTTATCACGCTCCCATATCCGTCCTGTAGAGGGTAGCGCAAGAGCATATGGACACACAAAAGGCCTAGGAACTAGGCCCAAAAATGGTTACCAGGTGTACATTTCCTTTTAGATCTACAGTTGATTTATCTTAATATCGCTGGTTTCTTATATTCATTTAATAAGTTTTTTTCCCATATTACATAGATTATTATACTATCTCTATATTCCTCGATAATTGGACAATATTCAAGATAATGACCACCGGGCAGGTCACACCTGATCATCACCAGTGTGCCTCAAGACAGTTTAATATATATATTATGTACGCCATACCCATCATGTAGGCGGTAGTCAAAAGACTAAGGAGGTAATCTTTTGGGTCCAAGTGTTTACATGTTCAAGTCTGGTCTCAATCGTAATAAGTAATTTATTCAGATATGAATTAGGTCACACACACACACACACAAATAAGTGGTACACCTAAGGGGGGGGGTTTCAGAGGTCAACGCCCCCGCGGCCCGGTCCATGATCAGGCCTCACAGTGGATCAGGGTCTGATCACCCTGGCTGTTACTGCTGGCCGCACGAAAACCGACGTACGAACCACAGCCCGGCTGGTGGTGGTGCCTGTGCCTGTCCAGCGCCTTCTTGAAGACTGTCAGGGGTCTATTGGTAATATCCCTAATGTATGTTGGGAGGCAGTTGAACAGTCTTGGGCCCCTGACACTTGTTGTGTTATTTCTTAGTGTACTCAAGGCGCCCCTGCTTTTCATTGAGGGGATGTTGCACCACCTGCCGAGTCTTCTGCTTTCGTAGGGAGTGATTTCTGTGTGTAGATTTGGAACTAGCTCCTCTAGGATTTTCTCTCCTGCGTTCCAAGGAGTACAGATCAAGAGACTTCAACGTTCCCACTAATTTAGATGCTTTATTGTACTTATACATGCAGTCAAAGTTCTTTGTATATTCTTCAGGTCAGCAATTTCGCCTACCTTGAAAGGGGCCGTTAGCGTACAGCAGAACTCCAGCTTAGAAAGAATGTATCTATCATTGTCATGGTAGATACATTGTTGTGATCTTTGAAAGTGAAATTCTCTGACATTATCACTCTAGGTCCTTCACATTAGTTTTTGCTCCGATCCAGTTTCTGTTTCCTCTAGTCTTCCATAGCGTAATTAACTGGTCTTCATTTTATTTCTGCCAAGCAAATTCTGGTATCATCAGCAAAGGACACGGGAGGCCTGGTCGTGGACCGGCCGCGGGGCGTATGAATCCCCCCGGAATGCCCTCCAGGAATGCCCTCCAGGAATGCCCTCCAGGAATGCCCTCCAGGAATGCCCTCCAGGAATGCCCTCCAGGTAGACGGTGCTGTGGCTTACAACTCTATCTGTGTTAGCTATAAGGATGAGGAAAAGATGGTAGAGAGTACTGTACCTTGTGGAACAGAGCCTTTCACAGTAGCCGCCTCTTATTTTACTGTTTACTATTATTCAGTGTGTTATATTCTATTTGTTAATAAGTTATCGATCCATCTACCCACTTTTCCTGTTATACTTTAATCACACATTGTGTACTATAACACCATGATCACACTTGTCGAAAGTTTTCGTAGTCTATGTATAATACAGCTTCATTTTGTTTGTCCTCCAGTGCTTCCAAGACCATGTCATAGTGGTCCAGTATTTGGGATAAGTAGGAGTGACTTGCTCTAAACCCATATTTCCCTACATTGAAATTGTTGAGTGTCCAGGTTGGGTGTCCAGGCTGGGTGTCCAGGTGGGGTGTCCAGGCTGGGTGTCCAGGTGGGGTGTCCAGGCTGGGTGTCCAGGTTGTTGGTGATCTTTCTTCTTACAACCATTTCAAATATTTTTATGATGTAGGACATCAGTGCTATCGGTCTGTAGTTCTTTGCAGTTGTTTTACTGTCACCTTAGTAGAGTGTGACTATGTCTGTTGTTGTTAGTGTGTGGGATGACCCCTGTGTCCATGCTCCCTCTCCATAGAATGCTGAAGGCACGTGATAGAGGCTTCTTGCAGTTCTTGATGAACACGGAGTTCCATGAGTCTGGGCCTGGGGCAGAGTGCATGGACATGTCATTTATTGCTTTTCAAAGTCCTGTGGTGTTAGGATTATACTAGAAATTTTTAAATTAACCAAATTTTCACTCTCGGTCATAAATTTTTTTTATCAAACCTTAGTCTGTTTAACGGCTCACTAAACGCTGAGTCATACTGGGACTTCAGTATCTCACTCATTTCTTTGCTGTCATCTATATAAGTCCCAGCTCGTGCAAGCAGAGGCCCAGTACTTGCCCTAAATTTGGCATAAGAAAATAAATATACGTATATATATATATATATATATGCAAAATATCACAGTAAACAGGTGATATCAAAATATGCAAGAAAACCACGGATAGGGCTTCTTGCAGTTCTTGATGAACACGGATTTCCCATGATCTGGGCCTGGGGCAGAGTGCATGGACATGTCATTTATTGCTTTTCAAAGTCCTGTGGTGTTAGGATTATACTGAAATTTTTAAATTAACCAAATTTTCACT
>WNWK01040738.1:0-16817 GCA_009830355.1 Cherax destructor
TTCTCTCCCAGAGCACTCCCACACCCATCCAGCACTGTCCCAGAACATTCACACATCCATCCTGTACTCTCTCAGAAAACTCCAACATTCATCCTGTACACTCCAACACCCATTCTGTACTCTCCTAAAACTCTCCCACACCCATTCTGTACACTCCCACACCCATCCTGCACCCTATAAGAACACTCCCACACCCATACTCTACTCACCAACACCCATCTTGTACACCCCCAGAGCATTCCCACACCTATCTTGAACCTTCCAACACTCATCCTGTACTCTCCCAGAGCAATCCCACAGCCATCCTGTACACTACAACAACAATCCTGTGCTGTACCAGATCACTAGTACACTCATCATGTACAATCCAACACTTTTCCTGTACTACCCAGAGCACTACTACACCCTAATGCACAATCCAACACTCATGCTGCACTCCCCAGAGCACTCCTACACCCTCTTGTTCAATCCCACTCTCACATTGTACTACCCAGAGCACTCACACACCCTCTTGTTCAATCCAACACACATCTTGTACTGCTTAGAACACTCCTACACCCTCCTGTACAATCGAACACTCTTCATGTACTCTCCAGAGCACTCCTACACCCTCCGGTACAATCCGACACTCATCCTGTACTCCCCAGAGCACTCTTACACCCTCCTGTACAATCCAACACTCATCCTGTACAACCCAGAGCACTCCTACACCCTCCTGTACAATCCAACACTCATCCTGTACTCCCCAGAGCACTCCTACACCCTCCTGTACAAGCCAACACTCATCCTGTACTCCCCAGAGCACTCCTACACCCTCCTGTACAATCCAACACTCATCCTGTACGCCCCAGAGCACTCCTACACCCTCCTGTACAATCCAACACTCATCCTGTACTCCCCAGAGCACTCCTCTACCCTGTAAATGAATGGTTCAGAGAACCGACGAGTTGGTAAATTAGACACATATGCAACACCAGGATATCTTTATTGATATCCTATTGTTGCATATGTGTCTAATTTACCAACTCCTCTACCCTCTTGTTCAATCCCACTCTCACCCTGTACTCCCCAGAGTACTCCAACACCTTTCTGTACAATCCAACACTCATCTTGATCTCCTCAGAACACTATTTCACCCTTCTGTACAATCCAACACTCATCCTGTACTACCCAGAGCACTCCAACACCCTTCTGTAAAATCCAACACTCATCCTGTGCTCCCCAGAGCACTCTTACACCCTCCTGTACAATCCAACACTCATCCTGTACAACCCAGAGCACTCCTACACCCTCCTGTACAATCCAACACTCATCCTGTACTCCCCAGAGCACTCCTACACCCTCCTGTACAATCCAACACTCATCCTGTACTCCCCAGAGCACTCCTCTACCCTCTTGTTCAATCCCACTCTCACCCTGTACTCCCCAGAGTACTCCAACACCTTTCTGTACAATCCAACACTCATCTTGATCTCCTCAGAACACTATTTCACCCTTCTGTACAATCCAACACTCATCATGTGCTACCCAGAACACTCACAAATCATCCTTAATACCCAGAGCAATCCCACATCCTCCTGTACAATCCAACTCTCATCCCGTACTACTCAGAACACTCCTACACCCTCCTGTACAATCCAACACTCATTTTGTACTACCCAGAGCACTCCTACTCTCTCCTGTACAATCCAACACTCATCCTGTACTCTCCAGAGCACTCCTACACCCTCGTTTACAATCCAACACTCATCCTGTAATAACCAGAGCACTCCTACTCTCTCCTGTACAATCCAACACTCATCCTGTACTCCCTAGAGCACTGCTACACCTTCCTGTGCAATCCAACACTCATCGTGTACTCCCTAGAGCCCTTCTACACACTCCTGTTCAATCCAACAAACATCCTGTACTACCCAGAGCACTCCTACACCCTCTTGTTCAATCCCACTCTCACCCTGTACTACCCAGAGCACTCCCACACCCTCCTGTTCAATCCAACACTCATCTTGTACTACTTAGAACACTCCTACACCCTCCTGTACAATCGAACACTCATCATGTACTCACAGAGCACTCCTACACCCTCCTGTACAATCCAACACTCATCTTGTACTACCCAGAACACTCCTACACCCTCCTGTACAATCCAACACTCATCTTGTACTACCCAGAACACTCCTACACCCTCCTGTACAATCCATAACTCATCTTGTACTACCCAGATCACTCCTACACCCTCCTGTACAATCCAATACTCATCTTGTACTACCCAGAACACTCCTTTCAAAGACCCATCTACTGATACGTCCACTCCCAAATATCTGAAAACATTCACCTCCTCCATACGCTCTCCCACCAATCTGATATCCAATCTTCCGTTACTTATTTTTTTTGTTATTCTCATCACCTTACTCTTTACGATATTCACCTTTAATTTCCTTCTTTTACATACCCTACCAAACTCAACGAACAACCTGTGCAACTTCTCTTCAGAATCTCCCAAAAGCACAGTGTCATCAGCAAAGAGCAACTGTGACAACTTCCACTTTGTGTTAGATTCTTTATCTTTAATCCTACACCTCCTGCCAACACCCGAGCATTCACTTCTCTTACAACTCCTTTATATATATATATATATATATATATATATATATATATTTTTTTTTTTTTTTTTCAAAAGTCATCTCTATGAGCAGGTTGATAAAAAAAGAAAATACAATAAAAAATAGTTCATCATCATTCAACACTTTACCACACTCATACATAATCACTGTCTTTGCAGATGAGTCAGATACGACAGCTAGAAAAGTCCTCTCCCAGCGTACTAGTGACTCCTTTAAAGTACCAGGCAATATACTTCTCATTTCAGACTCAAGTCCAACTCAAATAATAACTGGTTTCTGAATGCTCTCACAAAAAGTTCCCTGCCCACTCCATACAGATCGTCATGCTAAAAACATTGTCTTTCCCCTTCACTCTATCTAACTAATCACAATGTTCCTGAAGTCCAAGCCCTCCCCCAAAACCTCTCTGTCCCACTTCCTCCAACCTTCTAGACTACCCCTACCCCGCCTTCCTTCCCTACAGATTTATACGCTCTCCAAGTCATTCTACTTTGATCCATTCTCTCTAAATGACCAAACCACCTCAACAACCCTCTTCAGCCCTCTGACAAATACTTTTAGTAACTCCACACCTTTTCCTAATTTCCACATTCCGAATTTTCTGCATAATATTTACACCACACATTGCCCTTAGACAGGACATCTCCACTGCCTCCAGCCTCCTCCTCGCTGCAGCATTTGCAACCCATGCTTCGCACCCATATAAGAGTGTTGGTACCACTATACTTTCGTACATTCCCTTCTTTTCCTCCATGGATAACGTTTTTTGTCTCCACAGATACCTCAATGCACCACTCACCTTTTTTCCTTCATCAATTCTATGGTTAACCTCATCCTTCATAAACCCATCCGCTGACTTGTCAACTCCCAAATATCTGCAAACATTTACTTCTTCCATAATCCCTCTCTCCAATGTGATATCCATTTTTTCTTTATTTAAATCGTTTGATACCCTCATCACCTTACTCTTATCTATGTTCACTTTTAACTTTCTACCTTTACACACTCTCCCAAACTCGTCCACTAACCTTTGCAACTTTTCTTTAGAATCTCCCATAAGCACAGTATCATCAGCAAAAAGTAACTGTGTCAACTCCCATTTTGCATTTAATTCTCCATAATTTAATCCCACCCCTCTCCCCAACACCCTAGCATTTCCTTATTTTACAACCCCATCTATAAATATATTAAACAACCATGGTGACATTACACATCTCTGTCTAAGACCTACTTTTACCGGGAAGTAATCTCCCTCTCTCCTACACACCCTAACCTGAGCCTCACTATCCTCATAAAAACTCTTTACAGCCTTCAGTAACTTACTACCTATTCCATACACTTGCAACATTTGCCACATTGCTCCCCTATCCACTCTATCATATGCCTTTTCTAAATCCATAAATGCAATAAAAACGTCTCTACCTTTATCTAAATACTGTTCACATATATCCTTCACTGTAAACACTTGATCTACACATCCCCTACCCACTCTAAAGCCTCCTTGCTCATCTGCAATCCTACTCTCTGTCTTACCTCTAATTATTTCAATAATAACCCTGCCATACACTTTTACCTGGTATACTCAGTAAAACTTATTCCCTATAATTTTACACTCTCTTTTATCCCCCTTCCCTTTATATAAAGGAACTATACATGCTCTCTGCCAATCCCTAGGTACCTTCCCTCTTTCATACATTTATTAAACAAAAATACCAACCACTCCAGCACTATATCCCCCTGCTTTTAACATTTCTGTCATGATTCCGTCAATTCCAGCTGCTTTACCCTTTCATTCTACGTAATGCCTCACGCACCTCCCCACACTCACATCCTGCTCTTCTTCACTCCTAAACGATGTTGTACCTCCTGGCCAGTACATGAAATTACCGCCTCCCTTTTTTCATCGACATTTAAAAGTTCCTCAAAATATTCCCGCCATCTACCCAATACCTCCAGCTCCCCATCTACTAACTCCAATACTCTGTTTTTAACTGACAAATCCATTCGTTCCCTAGGCTTTCTTACCTTGTTTATCTCACTCCAAAAAATTTTCTTGTTTTCAGCAAAATTTCTTGACAGAGCCTCTCCCATTCTTTCATCCGCTCTTCTTTTGCACTCTCACCACTCTCTTCACCTTTATTTTACTCTCCATATACTCTGCTCTTCTATTAACACTTCAGTTTTGTAAAAACCTCTCATAAGCTACCTTTTTCTCTTTTATCACACCCTTTACTTCTTCATTCCACCACTCACTCCTCTTTCCTCCTGCACCCACCCTCCTATAGCCACAAACTTCTGCCCCACATTCTAATACTGCATTTTTAAAACTATCCCAACTCTCTTCAACCCCCCCACTACTCCTACTTGCACTAGCCCACCTTTCTGCCAATAGTTGCTTATATCTCACCCTAACTCCTCCTCCCTTAGTTTATACACTTTTACCTCTCTCTTACTTGCTGTTGCCATTTTCTTTTTGTCCCATCTACCTTTTACTCAAACTGTAGCTACAACCAAATAATGATCTGATATATCCGTTGCCCCTCTATAAACATGTACATCCTGAAGCCTACTCATCAACCTTTTATCCACCAATACATAATCCAACAAACTACTTTCCTTACGTGCTATATCATACCTTGTATATTTATTTATCCTCTTTTTCATAAAATATGTATTACTTATTACCAAACCTCTTTCTACACATAGCTCAATTAATGGTTCCCCATTTACATTTACCCCTGGCACCCCAAATTTACCTACTACTCCATCCACAACATTTTTACACACTTTAGCATTAAGATCCCCAACCACAATTACTCTCTCACTTGGTTCAAAACTCCCCACACACTCACTCAACATTTCCCAAAATCTCTCTCTCTCTCCTCTACACTTCTCTCTTCTCCAGGTGCATAAACACTTACTATAACCCACTTTTCACATCCAACCTTTATTTTACTCCACATAATCCTTGAATTTATACATTTATATTCCTTCTTTACCTGCCATAACTGATTATTCAACATTATTGCCACTCCTTCTTTAGCTTTAACTCTATTTGAAACCCCTGATCTAATCCCATTTATTTCTCCCCACTGAAACTCTCCTACCCCCTTCAGCTTTGTCTCACTTAAAGCCAGGACATCCAGCTTCTTTTCATTCATAACATCTACAATCATCTCTTTCTTATCATTCGCACAACATCCACGCACATTCAAACATCCCACTTTGACGGTTTTCTTCTTCTTCTTTTTAGTAAGCTATACAGGAAAAGGGGTTACTAGAGTAAGACGGAGAGTAGGATAGCAGATGAACAAGGAGGCTTCAGGAAGTGTAGGGGGGGTGTAGACCAAGTGTTTGCAGTGAAACATATAGGTGAACAGTATTTAGATAAGGGTAATGAGGTTTTTGTGGCATTTATGGATTTGTGAAAGAGTATGACAGGGTGGACATGTGGAAGATGTTGCAAATGTATGGAATAGGAGGTAGGTTTATATATATATATATATATATATATATATATATATATATATATATATATATATATATATATATATATATATATATATATATATATATATATATATATATATATATATATATATATATATATTGAACAACCATGGTGACATCACGCATCCTATCTAAGGCCTACTTTTACTGAGAAATTATCTTCCTCTCTCCAACATACTCTAACTTGAGCCTCACTATCCTCGTAAAAACTCTTCACTGCTTTCAATAACCTACCTCCTATTCCATACATTTGCAACATCTTCCACATGTCCACCCTGTCATACTTCTTTCACAAATCCATAAATGCCACAAAAACCTCATTACCCTTATCTAAATACTGTTCACCTATATGTTTCACTGCAAACACTTGGTCTACACCCCCCCTACACTTCCTGAAGCCTCCTTGTTCATCTGCTATCCTACTCTCCGTCTTACTCTTAATTCTTTCAATAATATCTCTCCCAGGTATACTCAACGCACTTATTCCCCTTTAAATTTTACACTATTTTGTCCCCTTTGCCTTCTTACAAAGAAACTATGCATGCTCTCTGCATAGAACGGAGCGTTCATCTGAAGACTTTCGGAAGACCTGTGGTTGGGTGAAGAACTGGAGGCTCTGTGAGAGAGGACCCAGGTTCTGGCTGAGTGCGGAGCTTGGGCCCCTGTGTCTTGGGACCTGTAGCTAGGAGGTGACTGGTCTTTTCTAAGTGATCTACTAATTGTAATCCCCGTATAGTATTCTTGAATCTTTCACAATTATTTTTAGTATCAAATCCCTTTCCCTTTAGGAATGTATTGTTGTTTAAATATTTATAGACCAATTCTGGAAGTAAAGTCCACAGTAATGTGTAGTGAGGAGAGGTGGTGTTATCTTCGGCTTATTTAATTCCCCGTTACTTGAATGTTAGGGGTAAGAAATGACCGTCGTCTCCTATTTTATGACAATAAAGGAGATTAAATAATTGTATATATGTTTTCTTTTTTTTAGGGTTACAATGCCACCCTATGGAGCCCAGTACAGAGAATTCTTCAAGGAATCAGATTCAATAGACTTCAGAAAATTGAGTGAACGGGTGGACATTGTTTCTACAGCCTCAGAAGGACTAAAGCAAGCCATCACACACAAGTAAGAAGCAGAAGTAGAACCAGTAGTAGGAGTAATAGCAGTAGTGGTAGAAGTAGAAATAGTACCAGAAGGACAAGTAGTGGATTTTGTTCTTGTAGTAATAACTCTTGTAATAGTTATAACAGTATGGAGCTCAACACTTATCTAGGCTGAAAGATTGACAATCTCAAAACAGATACTTCAAAGCAAATGCATTGATTACGTAATTTTTACCTCTGCACTGAGTCTGCTCTCTCCCTGTTTAGTCATTTGACTGAAGAAGTCTATAGTGAAGACGAGAAGAAAGAGAAACCAAAAGTATTTCTGTCGCTGTGATATCAGAGAAAGTCTCAATACATGCAAAAGGAAATATGGAGGTGGTCATAAAATTCCAGTGCAGCAAAATATTTAAATATGTATGTATACGTGTGTGTATGTTTGTGAGTATTAACGTCTGTGTGTGCACTTTTATATATTAGAGTGCATGTGTGCATGTATTTGTGTGCATATATTTGTGCAATTTACATATGTAATTTTTTATGTTTGCATGTGCAGGATTGGTGGAATCATGAGGTAAAGATAGTATAGTAAGAGAGAAAAAGTTAGATCATAAGAGGATTTTATAAATCAGAAGTTATATACCTGGAGAGGGTTTCAGGAGTCAAAGCCCCCGCGGCCCGGTCTGTGACCAGGCCTCATGATGGATCAGGGCCTTATCAACCAGACTGTTACTGTTGACCGCACGTAAACAGACGTACGAACCACAGCCCTGCTGATCAGATGCTGACTTTAGGTATCTGTCCAGAGCCTTCTTGAAGACAGCCAGGGGTCTATTGGTAATCCCCCTTATGTATACTTGGAAGCAGTTGAATAGCCTTGGACCCCTGACACTTATTGTGTTGTCTCTTATCTTGGTAGTGGCGTTCCTGCTTTCATTGGTGGACGTTGCATCGCCTTCTGAGTCTTTTGTTTTAGTGAGGAGTGATTTTCCTCTGAGCTTATGAAGGCCTCCTTTTACCCTCCCGCATAACGTCTGATTAGCTGTCAGCTTCCATGGAAACCTTCACCACATGGTTTCTAGTTCCCTGACAGAGCCAGGGTGTGGAGATTATCAGCCATCACTTCTACAAGGAAAGGGGAGAGTAGGGAAAGAAAAATAGGTTAAGAGAGTAGTAAGGGAATGTAAAAAGAAAGCAAATGAGAGAGTGGGTGAGATGCAGTCAATAAATTTTGCTGAGAATGAGAGAAAGTTATGGAGGTAAGATTAATAAGTTGAGAAAGCCTTGCGAACGAATGGATTTTTTGACCTTTAAAACAGAAAAAAAGAGTTATTAATTGTGGACTTTGAGGTACAGGGAAAATGAACGGAATATTTTTAGGAACTGTTGAATGTTGAAGAGAGAAAACATATGATTTCATGCATTGGCTAAGAAGGTATAACATCATTTAGGAGTGAGAAAGAGCCAGATTGAGTGTGGGGGAAGGTGCATGAGGCTGTGGGTAAAATAAAGGGGGGTAAAACAGCTGCAATTGATGGAATTAAACCAGAAATGTTAAAAGCAGGTGGAGATACAGTTTTAGAATCGTTAGTGGTTTTTTTTAGTAAATATGAAAGAGAGAAAGGTACCAAGGGATTGGCAGTGAGCACACATTGTTCCTTTGTATAAAGACAAAGAGGACGAAAGAGAGTGTAAGAAACATAGGGAAATAAGCCTGTTTAGTATACCTGGTAAGGTGTATGGTAGAGTTATTACTGAAAGAATTAGGGGTAAGACAGAGAGCAGGATCGCAGATGAACAAGGAGGCTTCAGGAAGGGTATGGGATGTGTAGACCAAGTGTTCACAGTGAACCATATAAGTGAACAGTATACAGATAAAGATAAAGAGTCTTTGTTGGATTTATCGATTCGGAAAAGGCATTTGATAGAGTGGATAGGGGAACAATGTGGCAGATGCTGCAAGTGTATGGAACAGGTAGTAGATTAGGTTACTGAAAATAGTTAATAGCTTTTACGACGATAGTGAGGCTCAGGTTTGGGTATGTAGGAGAAAGGGAGATTTTTATATAGTAAAAGTAGGCCTCAGACAAGGAGGCCTGATGTGAACATATTATTGAATGTATTTATAGATGGGACTGTAAGAGATGTGAATGCTCGGGAATTGGCAAGAGGTGATGGACAGGAACATAAAGAATCTAAAACAAAGTGGGAGTTGTTGCAGTTGCTTTTTGCTGATGACACTGTGCTATTGGGAGATTCTGAAGAGAAGTTGTAAAGGTTGGTTGACGAAGTTAGAAGGGTATGTAAAAAGAAGAAATTAAGTGAGAACATACGAAAGAGAAAAGTTACAAGGGTAACAAAAAAAAATAGGCAGCAAAAGACTGGAAATAAGTTTGGAGGGAGGGAGTATGGAGGAAGTGAATGTGTTCAGATATATGTGAGTGGACCTGTCTGCAAATGGGTCTATGATAAATGGGAGGAACCATAGAACTGACGAGAGGAAACAAAGTGAGTGGTGCATTGAGATATCTGTGGAGATAACATTCTTCTATGAGGGCAAAACATGGGATCAGAGAGTAGAAGTAATGTGGAGGTTGGAGGCAGTGGAGATGTCATGTCTGAGGGTAATGTGTGGTGTGAATATTAAGCAGAGAATTCGGAGCTTGGAGATTACAAGGAGGTGGAGGATTACTAAAAGTATTATGCAGAGGGTTGAAGAGGTATTGTTAAGAAGGATGATGTCTAGGGCGTATGTATATACGTATGTATGTATGTATGTATCTATATATATATATATATATATATATATATATATATATATATATATATATATATATATATATATATATATATATATATATATATAATATGCTGATGACACTGTGCTATTGGGAGATTCTGAAGAGAAGTTGTAAAGGTTGGTTGACGAAGTTAGAAGGGTATGTAAAAAGAAGAAATTAAGTGAGAACCCTCGCTACAGCTGGATGCCCAGCCGAGAGAGAGCCTCGATCACTAGCAGCCAACAACGCCCACAACCCAGCAAACCGCCCCGACGGGATCACCATCTATCCTTGGAAGAATGGCAAGCTCTTAGCATGGGATTATACCTGCGTGTCGACACTGGCTGACACCTACATCCATCACAGTGTTGGGCGACAGGGAGGAGCTGCTGACCACAGAGAGGAGTACAAGATCGGCAAGTACAGGGACATAAGCCAACAGTATAAATTTGTCCCAGTGGGATCGGAGACCTTGGGAGCGTGGGGAAAAAATGCAACACGTTTCCTTAAAGAGCTGGGTTCCAGACTCATCGACACCACCAGGGACCCAAGGGCAGCCACGTTCATGTTCCAGCGTCTCAGCGTGGCCATCCAGAGGGAAACGCATGCTGCATACTCGGCTCGCGTCCGGCTTCGGAGGAGCTGGAGGAGATTCATAATCTTTGACATATTGTACCATTGTATTCATGTTCATGTTTGTGTGTTTTATAAATGTATTCTGTCTATTAATAAAGCATTTATATGTATGTATGTGTGTATATAGGATGGGGTGGTAGGAGAAGTGGAATATTCAAACGGCTTCAGGAAGAAATCCAAATATTCTTCCTTGATGCCTTTTATCCACTTCTCCGAGGCTATGGGTCCCACAATTTGCACCAGAGGTGGACCCCATCCTATATTGTTTAAAAAAAAAAAAAAATATATATATATATATATATATATATATATATATATTGATAGATACATATATATATATATATATATATATATATATATATATATATATATATATATATATATATATATATATATATATATATATATATATATATATATATATAGCAATCGAACATGGTGAATTGTAGATGACTCACTATGGTGGACATCAGACAGAAGACCCAGCTACAGAGTGTCGAGAACGATTGCAGGTAACTGCTACACCACTTGTGCTGTAGAAAACTCAATGTAAACCTATCACAGGGGTGCCCATGCCCAAGAGCTGTAAACGGTACATCACTTGTACAAACTACGACGCTCCTTCAGGAGGCAGCGACTGGTCACCATCTGGTAAAGACCTGAGCCAAGACTTCGTTCCAGGCGAATATATCACCCACCCTTTGTGCTACCGAGGCCAGGATCAGTCCCGGTGACCCTACCTGATCCTTTCGCGCTTATGTGTGACTAATTAATGGTCGAAGGGGACCCGAAACGTCGTCATAAGTTTCAGTCTCCTAAGTGCAGGTTATTTATGAATTGTTCCAGTAACGGTATTGTACGTTTTTATTTTTAACACAAAATAGTTATGACACAAGTTCTCACCTAAGAATACAAAACACCCATTATCAGATAATATATCACAGTGTAACACTAAACACTTACTATTACGCATATTTTCGCAATAAATGGCTAAACACCTGTCATCACACAAGTTCTTAGAGAATAACTCCGACATCCGTCATCACAATGAACACTAAACATCCATTAACACGTAGGTTCACTCTTCATGATATCCAGAAAATCACTATGAGTAAGATGCTAGAAAACAACAATACTAAGAGATTCTACAGATTTCCTAATTGAGTTTCAAACAAAAGCCCTTTAAATGTCTTGAGCTTCGCCTTTATATACTGTCTTATATGAGTAGGTACATATGTTCCTCAGCATCTCACAAGTTTAAAGGATCTTCTACATTTGAGCAGGTGGCAAAAATCCTTCCCAAGGGAACGTGTACTTTAACCCTATCCGTGAGAGTAGGTTCTTCGTCTGTAAGTAGGTATATATGATGGTCTGAAACAGTTGGCACATATAATCCTTCCCATGTATTATTGATAGTACATAAAATCCTTCCAGTGTTCACAACTTTTATAGTATAAACACGTTTATAGGATATTCAGTGAGTACAGAAACACAGGATCCACCTTAGGGAGACAAGGACATAGGGTCTATGTCAGTGTACCTAAAATATTGATTTATATTAACCTCCTTACCGAGGTAAATAATGAAGTCGAGTATAGCACGCTATGAGTATGTTACATTTTATTCGACGTACGTCACACTCCCATATAGACTGTCTCGTGACCAGTGAACCAGGTGCTAAGAACTTAATGATCAACAGGTTACACGTCGATAAATCAGTACCTTGATTCATTGGCCAGTCACAGACAAGCGTGCCAAAGCTGCAGCAGTGTGGTTCACTTGTGCCAAGTGAACTGACAGACATGTCTGGGCTGCTGGTCGAGCACGGTGCATTCTCTGCCTTCTGCTTTTGCCCACTTGTTTCGCCGTGTTGTACACTTACTATTCCACCACTGTATATATTATAAATAGTGTACATACTTTTAAATACAAGCTTGTTAATATTTAATGAAGGAAACTACAAGTCATATACTGTTGTTGAGTTTTGTTAGCTCTACTTTAATTCCATTACTATAAGGTACGCAGGTCATACTATACATGTGTTCGTAATATCGAGTATTACTGGCGCAGAATGATGCAAAATAAATCCCATAAATGATTACTAACAGGCAGGCAACCATGGAAGCCCGAAGCTTCCTTGAATTAAAGATCGCAAAGGAATTCACGCGAGCGGATGGTAGCAGTCAGCTGTACGTGGCCCGCGAGAGTATCTTCCCTGGACTGTCTGCATGGCCCATCCCCCATGATGCCCCTTACAAAACTGTGTTAGACCGCTCCATCATGGCAGTCAAAGAGGTGAGTGAAATATTGTTACAAGAGATGAAAATATTCAATCTTGGTAATTGTAATAATATTGATGGAATTACCGACAATATGTTAAGTAAAAGTACATGTTAAGGATATGTTAAGTAAAAGCGAAATGTTGCCACAATAAAATGTCCCATTAGTTGCAATTGTGTCCTTTTTCTTAACAATCTTGGTAATTGTATAGAGGAACTATTTATTAGAATTTTTGAAATGGAAACGTATATATATATATATATATATATATATATATATATATATATATATATATATATATATATATATATATATATATATATATATATATATATATATATATATTCAACAAGACGGTCGTCTCCCACCGAGGCAGGATGACCAAAAAAGAAAGAAAATTCCCCCCAAAAAATACTTTCATCATCATTCAACACTTTCACCACACTCATACATAATCACTGTCTTTGCAGAGGCGCTCAGATACGACAACTGAGAATTAGTTCCTCCCAACTGTCACTATCCCAGACCCCTCCTTTAAAGTGCAGGAATTGTACTTCCAATTTCCAGGACTCAAGTCCAACTAAATCAATTAACTGGTTTCCCTGAATCACTTCACAAAATATTACCCTGCTCACACTCCAACAGCTCGTCAGGTCTCAAAAACCATTCGTCTCCATTCATTCCTATCTAACACGCTCACACATGCTTGCTGGAAGTCCAAGCTCTTCGCCCACAAAACCTCCTTTACCCCATCCCTCCAACCTTTTCGAGGACGACCCCTACCCCGCCGTCCTTCCCCTACAGATTTATACGCTCTCTAAGTCATTCTACTTTGATCCATTCTCTCTAAATAACCAAACCACCTCAACAACCCCTCTTCGGCCCTTTGACAAATACTTTTAGTAACTCCACACCTCCTCCTAATTTCCACACTTCGAATTTTCTGCATAATATTTACACCACACATTTCCCTTAGACAGGACATCTCCACTGCCTCCAGCCGCCTCCTCGCTGCAGCATTTGCAACCCATGCTTCACACCCATATAAGAGTGTTTGTACTATTATACTTTCGTACATTACCTTCTTCGCCTCCATGGATAGCGTTTTTGTCTCCACACATACCTCAACGCACCACTCACCTTTTTTTCTTCATCAATTCTATGGTTAACCTCATCCTTCATAAACCCATCCGCTGACACGTCAACTCCCATATATCTGAAAACATTTACTTCTTCCATAATCCCTCTCTCCAATGTGATACCAATTTTTTCGTTATTTAAATCATTTGATACCCTCATCACCTTACTCTTATATATGTTCACTTTCAACTTTCTACCTTTACACACCCTCCCAAACTCGTCCACTAACCTTTGCAACTTTTATTTAGAATCTCCCATAAGCACAGTATCATCAGCAAAAAGTAACTGTGTCAACCCCCATTTTGCATTTAATTCCCCATAATTTAATCCCACCCCTCTCCCAAACACCCTAGCATTTACTTCTTTTACAACCCCATCTATAAATATATTAAACAACCATGGTGACATTACACATCCCTGTCTAAGACCTACTTTTACCGGGAAGTAATCTCCCTCTCTCCTACACACCCTAACCTGAGCCTCACTATACTCATAAAAGCTCTTTACAGCCTTCAGTAACTTACTACCTATTTCATACACTTGCAACATTTGCCACATTGCTTCCCTATCCTCTCTATCATATGCCTTTTCTAAATCCATAAATGCAATGAAAACTTCCCTTCCTTTATCTAAATACTGTTCACATATATGCTTCACTGTAAACACTTGATCTACACATCCCCTACCCACTCTAAAGCCTCCTTGCTCATCTGCATTCCTACTCTCTGTCTTACCTCTAATTATTTCAATAATAACCCTGCCGTACACTTTACCTGGTATACTCAGTAAACTTATTCCCCTATAATTATTACAATCTCTTTTATCCCCCTTCACTTTATATAAAATAACTATACATGCTCTCTGCCAATCCCTAGGTACCTTGCCCTCTTTCGTACATTTATTAAACAAAAATACCAACCACTCCAGCACTATATCCCCCCCTACTTTTAACATTTTTGTCATGATCCCGTCAATTCCAGCTGCTTTACCCCCTTTCATTCTACGTAATGCCTCACGCACCTCCCCCACACTCACATCCTGCTCTTCTTCACTCCTAAACGATGTTGTTCCTCCCTGGCCAGTACATGAAATTACCGCCTCCCTTTTTTCATCGACATTTAAAAGTTCCTCAAAATATTCCCGCCATCTACCCAGTACCTCCAGTTCCCCATCTACTAACTTCCCTACTCTGCTTTTAACTGACAAATCCATTTGTTCCCTAGGCATTCTTACCTTGTTTATCTCACTCCAAATTTTTTTCTTGTTTTCTTTCATCTGCTCTCCTTTTGCACTCTCTCACCACTCTCTTCACCTTTCTTTTACTCTCCATATGCTCTGCTCTTCTATTAACACTTCTGTTTTGTAAAAACCTCTCATAATCTACTTTTTTCTCTTTTATCACACTCTTTACTTCTTCATTCCACCACTCACTCCTCTTTCCTCCTGCACCCACCCTCCTATAGCCACAAACTTCTGCCCCACATTATAATACTGCATTTTTAAAACTATCCCAATTCTCTTCAACCCCCCCACTACTCCTACTTGCACTAGCTCACCTTTCTGCCAATAGTTGCTTATATCTCACCCTAACTTCCTTCTCCCTTACTTTATACAATTTTACCTCTCTCTTACTTGCTGTTGCCATATTCTTTTTGTCCCATCTACCTTTTACTCTAACTGTAGCTACAACTAAATAATGATCTGATATATCCGTTGCCCCTCTATAAGCATGTACATAATGAGCCTACCCATCAACCTTTTATCCACCAATACATAATGTAACAAACTACTTTCATTACGTGCTATATCATACCTTGTATACTTATTTATCCTCTTTTTCATAAAATATGTATTACTTATTACCAAGCCTCTTTCTACACATAGTTCAATTAACGGTTCCCCATTTACATTTACCCCTGGCACCCCAAATTTACCTACTACTCCCTCCATAATATTTTTACCCACTTTAGCATTAAGATCCCCAAACACAAGTACTCTCTCACTTGGTTCAAAACTTCCCACACACTCACTCAGCATTTCCCAAAATGTCTCTCTCTCCTCTACACTTTTTCTTCTCCAGGTGCATAAACACTTACTATAACCAACTTTTCACATCCAACTTTTATTTTACTCCACATAATCCTTGAATTTATATATTTATATTCTTTTTTACCTGCCATTTTTGATTATTCAATATTATTGCCACTCCTTCTTTAGCTCTAACTCTATTTGAAACCCCTGACCTAATCCCATTTATTTCTCCCCACTGAAACACTCCTACCCCCTTCAGCTTTGTCTCACTTAAAGCCAGGACATCCAGCTTCTTCTCATTCATAACATCCACAATCATCTCTTTCTTATCATTCGCACAACATCCACGCACATTCAAACATCCCACTTGACGGTTTTCTTCTTCTTCTTTTAGTAAGCTTTACAGGAAAAGGGTTACTAGCCCATTGTTCCCGGCATTTTAGTTTACTTTTACAACACGCATGGCTTACGGAGGAAAGATTCTTATTCCACTTCCCCATGGATATGAAAGGAAAAGCAATAAGAACAAGAACTGTTAAGATAAAATCAAAGAAAACTCAGATGAGTGTGTATACATAAACGTGTACATGTATATTTAGTGTGACCATCATGTAAAACAAATACAGGCTTTCGCTTCACACTCACTTGGCAGGACGGTAGTACCTCCCTGGGTGGTTGCTGACTACCAACCTACTACTACTTACACCCATGT
>WNWK01040739.1:0-16816 GCA_009830355.1 Cherax destructor
TTTATATTTAATATTTATAATTATTTACATATTTTTAAAAATCCCATTAAAAATTTATAAAAATCAATATTTTTAGAATATTTCAATTATTTTCGAAAATACATGAACATTAAGCTCAGAAAAATTGCTAAAATCGTATTTTATTGATATTTCGACTTTTAGAGGGTTTGAGTGTTTTCTGAAAACTCATTTTTAGCTAAAATACTTAGATTATCACACTTTTAAATAAATTTCTACTGATTGAAATTTATGGAAAATAAAAATTTTATGATTTTCTTTTGAAGCTTACTCATAGTATATTTTATCTAAAATGTTTTCAGAAAATCTTGAAAATGCCTTAAATCTCAAAATGCAATAAAATCAAGTTTTATAGCATTTAATATTTATAATTATTTACATATTTTTAAAAATCCCATTAAAATTTATAAAATCAATATTTTTAGAATATTTCATATTATTTTCGAAAATACATGAAACATTAAAAGCTCAGAAAAATGTGCTAAAATGATTTTATTGCATATTTCGACGTTTTAGAGCGGTTTGAGTGCTTTTGTAAAACTCATTTTTAGCTAAAATACTTAGATTATCACACTTTTAAATAAATTTTACTGCAATTGAAATTTATGGAAAAAAGCAAATTTTATGATTTTCTTTTAGGAAGCTTACTCATAGGTATATTTTATTAAAATAGTTTCAGAAAATCTTGAAAATTAAGTCAAAATATAATAGTTACATTTTTGAATATTTATAAATTATTTACATATTTTTAAAAAATCCCATTAAAAATTTATAAAAATCAATATTTTTAGAATATTTCATATTATTTTCAAAATACATGAAACATTAAAAGCTCAGAAAAATTGCTAAAATGCATTTTATTGCATATTTCGACGTTTTAGAGCGGTTTGAGTGCTTTTTGACAAAACTCATTTTTAGCTAAAATACTTAGATTATCACACTTTTAAATAGAATTTCTACTGCAATTGAAATTTATGGGAAAAGTAGCAAATTTTATGATTTTCTTTTAGGAAGCTTACTCATAGGTTATTTTATCTAAAAATAGTTTTCAGAAAATCCTTGAAAATGCCTTAAATCGTCAAAAAATGCAATAAAATCAAGTTTATAGCATTTTTGAATATTTATAAATTATTACATATTTTTAAAAATCCCATTAAAAATTATAAAATCAATATTTTTATAGAATATTTCATATTATTTTCGAAAAATACATGAAACATTAAAAGCTCAGAAAATTGCTAAAATCGTATTTTATTGACATTTTTTTTTTTTTTTTTTTTTTAAAAAAAAAAAAAAAAAAAATTGAAATTTATGGGAAAAGTTAGCAAAATTTATGATTTTCTTTAGGAAGCTTACTCATAGGTTATTTTATCTAAAAAAATAGTTTTCAGAAAATCCTTGAAAATGCCTTAAATCGTCAAAAATGCAATAAATAAGTTTTATAGCATTTTTAATATTTATAAATTATTACATATTTTTAAAAATCCATTAAAAATTTATAAAAATCAATATTTTATAGAATATTTCATATTATTTTCGAAAATACATGAAACATTAAAAGCTCAGAAAATGTGCTAAAATCGTATTTTATTGATATTTCGACGTTTTAGAGGGTTTGAGTCTTTTCTGAAAACTCATTTTTAGCTAAAATACTTAGATTATCACACTTTAAATAAATTTCACTGCATTGAAATTTATGAAAAGTGCAAATTTTATGATTTTCTTAGGAAGCTTACTCATAGGTATATTTTATCTAAAAATAGTTTTCAGAAAATCCTTGAAAATGCCTTAATCGTCAAAAATGCAATAAAATAAGTTTTATAGCATTTTAATATTTATAAATTATTTACATATTTTTAAAAATCCATTAAAAATTTATAAAATCAATATTTTTATAGAATATTTCATATTATTTTCGAAAATACATGAAACATTAAAAGCTAGAAAATGTGCTAAAATCGTATTTTATTGCATATTTCGACGTTTTAGAGCGGTTTGAGTGCTTTTGGAAAACTCTTTTAGCTAAAATATAGATTATCACACTTTTAAATAGAATTTCACTGCAATTGAAATTTATGGGAAAAGTAGCAAATTTTATGATTTTCTTTTAGAAGCTTACTCATAGGTATATTTTATCTAAAAATGTTTTCAGAAAATCCTTGAAATGCTTAAATCGTCAAAATGCAATAAAATAAGTTTTATAGCATTTTTGAATATTTATAATTATTTACATATTTTAAAAATCCATTAAAATTTAAAAATCAATATTTTTATAGAATATTTCATATTATTTTCGAAAATACATGAAACATTAAAGCTCAGAAAATGTGTAAAATCGTATTTTATTGCATATTTCGACGTTTTAGAGCGGTTTGAGTGCTTTTGCAAAACTCATTTTTAGCTAAAATACTTAGATTATCACACTTTTAAATAGAATTTCTACTGCAATTGAAATTTATGGAAAAGTAGCAAAATTTATGATTTTCTTTTAGAAGCTTACTCATAGGTTATTTTATCTAAAAAAATAGTTTTCAGAAAATCCTTGAAATGCCTTAAATCGTCAAAATGCAATAAAATAAGTTTTATAGCATTTTTTAATATTTATAATTATTTACATATTTTTAAAAATCCCATTAAAAATTTATAAAAATCAATATTTTATAGAATATTTCAATTATTTTCGAAAATACATGAAACATTAAAAGCTCAGAAAAATGTGCTAAAATCGTATTTTATTGATATTTCGACGTTTTAGAGGGTTTGAGTGCTTTTCTGGCAAAACTATTTTTAGTAAAATACTTAGATTATCACACTTTTAAATAGAATTTCACTGTATTGAAATTTATGGAAAAGTAAATCGTCAAAATGCAATAAAATAAGTTTTATAGCATTTTGAATATTTATAATTATTTACATATTTTAAAAATCCCATTAAAATTTATAAAAATCAATATTTTTATAGAATATTTCATATTATTTTGAAAAATACATGAAACATTAAAAGCTCAGAAAATGTGCTAAAATCGTATTTTATTGCATATTTCGACGTTTTAGAAGGTTTGAGTGCTTTTCTGATAAACTCATTTTTAGCTAAAATACTTAGATTATCAACTTTTAAATAGAATTTCTACTGCAATTGAAATTTATGGAAAAGTAGCAAAATTTTATGATTTTCTTTTAGGAAGCTTACTCATAGGTATATTTTATCTAAAAAATAGTTTTCAGAAAATCCTTGAAAATGCCTTAAATCGTCAAAAATGCAATAAAATCAAGTTTTATAGCATTTTAATATTTATAAATTATTTACATATTTTTAAAAAATCCCATTAAAAATCTATAAAAATCAATATTTTTTATAGAATATTTCATATTATTTTCGAAAAATACATGAAACATTAAAAAGCTCAGAAAAATTGCCTAAAATTGCATTTTATGGCATATTTCGACGTTTTAGAGCGGTTTGAGTGCTTTTATGACAAAACTCATTTTTTAGCTAAAATACCTAGATTTTCAAACTTTTAAATAGAATTTCTACTGCAATTGAAATTTATGTGAAAAGTTAGCAAAATTTTATGATTTTCTTTTAGGAAGCTTACTCATAGGTTTATTTTATCTATAAAAAATAGTTTTCAGAAAATCCTTGAAAATGCCTTAAATCGTCAAAAAATGCAATAAAATAACGTTTTATAGTATTTATTAATATTTATTAATTATTTACATATTTTTAAAAATCCATTAAAAATTTATAAAATCAATATTTTATAGAATATTTCATATTATTTTCGAAAAATACATGAAACATTAAAAAGCTTAGAAAAATGTGCTAAAATCGTATTTTATTGCATATTTCGACGTTTTAGAGAGGTTTGAGTGCTTTTCTGGCAAAACTCATTTTTTAGCTAAAATACTTAGATTATCACACTTTTAAATAGAATTTCTACTGCAATTGAAATTTATGGGAAAAGTAAGCAAAATTTTATGATTTTCTTTTAGGAAGCTTACTCATAGGTATATTTTATCTAAAAAATAGTTTTCAGAAAATCCTTGAAAATGCCTTAAATCGTCAAAAATGCAATAAAATAACGTTTTATAGCATTTTTAATATTTATTAATTATTTACATATTTTTAAAAATCCCATTAAAAATTTATAAAAATCAATATTTTTATAGAATATTTCAAATTATTTTCGAAAAATACATGAAACATTAAAAAGCTCAGAAAAATTTGCTAAAATCGTATTTTATTGCATATTTCGACATTTTAGAGAGGTTTGAGTGCTTTTCTGAGCAAAACTCATTTTTTAGCTAAAATACTTAGATTATCACACTTTTAAATAGAATTTTACTGCAATTGAAATTTATGGGAAAAGTAAGCAAAATTTTATGATTTTCTTTAGGAAGCTTACTCATAGGTATATTTATCTAAAAATTTGTTTTCAGAAAATCTTGAAAATGCCTTAAATCGTCAAAAAATGCAATATAATCAAGTTTTATAGCATTTTTTAATATTTATAAATTATTTACATATTTTTTAAATATCCCATTAAAATTTTAAAAATCAATATTTTTAAAGAATATTTTCGAAAAATACATGAAACATTAAAAAGCTCAGAAAAATGTGCTAAAATCTTATTTTATTGCATATTTCGACGTTTTAGAGCGGTTTGAGTGCTTTTCTGGTAATACTCATATTTTAGCTAAAATACTTAGATTATCACACTTTTAAATAGAATTTCTACTGCAATTGAAATTTATGGGAAAAGTAAGCAAAATTTTATGATTTCTTTTAGAAGCTTACTCAAAGGTATATTTTATCTAAAAAAAATTGTGTTTTCAGAAAATCCTTGAAAATGCCTTAAATCGTCAAAAAATGCAATATAATTAAGTTTTATAGCATTTTTGAATATTTATAAATTATTTACATATTTTTAAAAAATCCAATTAAAAATCTATAAAAATCAATATTAATTTAGAATATTTCATATTATTTTCCAAAAATACATGAAACATTAAAAAGCTCAGAAAAATTGCCTAAAATTGCATTTTATGGCATATTTCGACGTTTTAGAGCGGTTTGAGTGCTTTTATGACAAAACTCATTTTTTAGCTAAAATACCTAGATTTTCAAACTTTTAAATAGAATTTCTACTGCAATTGAAATTTATGTGAAAAGTTAGCAAAATTTTATGATTTTTCTTTTAGGAAGCTTACTCATAGGTATATTTTATCTAAAAAAATAGTTTTTCAGAAAATCCTTGAAAATGCCTTAAATCGTCAAAAAATGCAATAAAATAAAGTTTTATAGCATTTTTGAATATTTATAAATTATTTAAATATTTTTAAAAAATCCCATTAAAAATTTATAAAAATCAATATTTTTATAGAATATTTCATATTATTTTCGAAAAATACATGAAACATTAAAAAGCTCAGAAAAATGTGCTAAAATCGTATTTTATTGCATATTTCGACGTTTTAGAGCGGTTTGAGTGCTTTTTTGGTAATACTCATTTTTTAGCTAAATTACTTAGATTATCACACTTTTAACCCTTAAACTGTCCACACGTAGATCTACGTTCACTCGCGCACTGCTCCAAATATTTTGAAAAAAAAAAATCGGTTTTTTTTTAAAAAATGAAGAGCGCATTTTTATAAACAGGATAGGCTAAAAAAAAAAATTTAGGGCCTGTACTTACCGAGATATAAGCCCTACAAGTTGGTGCTGGATGCTCACCTGACGGCAACAACAAGTCCTGCCGCTTGCAGAAGTAATGCCGATATACTTTTTTTCTAGTTTTTATTTTATTTTATACAATTTTTATGTTATGGTAATTACAATTTATAATAGTTCTTGTGATTTCATAGCCAATCTTTGTTCCAACACTAATATTAGGTACTGAAATAGTACTCAAATAGTCACAATGACACCAACAGGTGAACAATTTCACCTGCCTTGGTCATTTACTGTTGTCTATAAATATATACAAAGTATTTATAGGTCCCAGCAATGTTTTAGACATCCTGGAGTATATATGAAACTCCTTGAAGAATGGTGTTATGACAATTGTCAGATAACTACTGATAAGACAGTGACATTGATGAATGAATGTGTGCCAGGAACCCTTGCTTTGTTTTCACTGTCTGTATCTGTCTATCTATCTATCTGTCTATCTATCTATCTGTCTATCGGTCTATCTATCTATCTGTCTATCTATCTATCTGTCTATCTATCTGTCTGTCTATCTGTCTATCTATCTGTTTGTCTATCTATCTGTCTATCTGTTTATCTATCTGTCTATCTATCTGTCTATCTGTCTATCTATCTGTCTATCTGTCTATCTATGTTTCTATCTATCTGTCTAGCTCGGCTTATCTGTCTTTGTTTGCCTGCCTATGTGTGCCTGGAGTATAATATGAAACTCCTTGACTAATGGTGTTATGACAAGTGTCAGATAACACTGACAGCCCAATGACATTGATGAATGAATGTGCGCAGGGAACCCTCGCTTTGTTTTCACTGTATCTGTCTATCTATCTGTCCATCTGTCTATCTGTCTGTGTCTCTGTCTAGCTCTGCTTATCTGTCTTTCTGTCTGCCTGTGTGTGCCTGGAGTATATGAAACTCCTTGAAGAATGGTGTTATGACAAGTGTCAGATAACACTGACAGCCCAATGACATTGATGAATGGGAGCAGGGAACCTCTCCTTGTTTCCACTGTCTATCTGTCTGTCTGTCTAGCTCTGCTTATCTGTCTTTCCGTCTGCCTGTGTGTGTATCTTTCCGTCTGCCTGTGTGTGTGTGTGTCTTTCCGTCTGCTTGTCTCAGTCTGAGTGCGGCTCGTAAGCCAACAGGTATTATACGCGATGCAGAAGTGACAATGTGACAATGCGTATTACTTGCCAGTCATGTGTATTATGTCTTATATATACAAGTATTGTATAGGACTTTGCCTGGATTTTTTAGGTTATCCTAAATAATTTACACTATGTATAATAACTGTACTTATGTGTACATGTGAGAGAGATATTACAGATATATATAGATAGACAGATATAGACAGATACAGAGATATAGGACAGATAGATATAGACAGATATAGACAGAGATATAGACAGATATAGACAGATATAGACAGAGATATAGACAGATATAGACACAGAGACAGCCAGAGACAGCCAAAGCCAGCCTGCCGAATATATAAGAACGTAAAAGAAGGAACACTGCTGAAGGCCTACTGGCCCATGCAAGGCAAGTCCATGTCACCCCCAGCTTAGACCAATGACCCACCTAGTCAGGTCACATCCTCTGAAGGAAGGAGCACAGCATCAGACCACAAGCTAGTCAGGTCCAACTCACACCCACCCACAGCCACTCATGTATTTATCGAACCTATTTTTACTTTCCTCTTATAAGGGGAGTGTTAATGCGACATGACATCAGTGAATCCATGGTGTTTGCCACATTATTTGCTCCAGCTGGCACTCAATTGAACTAGTGCTCCCACAAGGTACTAAGTGGTCCCAGATTTTTAATACTGCGCACACTGAGGGCGCAGACCCATCTCTCATGTCTAGGCGACTCAGGCCAATTGCACTAAATTTGAAGGAATGAAAAATAAAACGTTGATCTACGTTCGGAGCAGTACGCGTACAAACGTATATCTACGTTTGGACAGTTTAAGGGTTAAATAGAATTTCTACTGCAATTGAAATTTATGGGAAAAGTAAGCAAAATTTTATGATTTTCTTTTGGGAAGCTTACTCATAGGTATATTTTATATAAAAAAATAGTTTTTCAGAAAATCCTTGAAAATGCCTTAAATCGTCAAAAAATGCAATAAAATAAAGTTTTATAGCATTTTTGAATATTTATAAATTATTTACATATTTTTTAAAAATCCCATTAAAAATTTATAAAAATCAATATTTTTATAGAATATTTCATATTATTTTCGAAAAATACATGAAACATTAAAAAGCTCAGAAAAATGTGCTCAAATCGTATTCTATTGAATATTTCGACGTTTTAGAGCGGTATGAGTGCTTTTCTGGCAAAACTCATTTTTTAGCTAAAATACTTAGATTATCACACTTTTAAATAGAATTTCTACTGCAATTGAAATTTATGGGAAAAGTTAGCAAAATTTTATGATTTTCTTTTAGGAAGCTTACTCATAGGTATATTTTATCTAAAAAAAATAGTTTTTCAGAAAATCCTTGAAAATGCCTTAAATCGTCAAAAAATGCAATATAATCAAGTTTTATAGCATTTTTTAATATTTATAAATTATTTACATATTTTTTAAAAATCCTATTAAAATTTTTTAAAAATCAATATTTTTAAAGAATATTTCATATTATTTTCGAAAAATACATGAAACATTAAAAAGCTCAGAAAAATGTGCTAAAATCGCATTTTATTGCATATTTCGACGTTTTAGAGCGGTTTGAGTGCTTTTCTGGTAATACTCATTTTTTAGCTAAAATACTTACATTATCACACTTTTAAATAGAATTTCTACTGCAATTCAAATTTATGGGAAAAGTAAGCAAAATTTTATGATTTTCTTTTAGGAAGCTTACTCATAGGTATATTTTATCTAAAAAAATTGTGTTTTCAGAAAATCCTTGAAAATGCCTTAAATCGTCAAAAAATGCAATAAAATCAAGTTTTATAGCATTTTTGAATATTTATAAATTATTTACATATTTTTAAAAAATCCAATTAAAAATCTATAAAAATCAACATTAATTTAGAATATTTCATATTATTTTCCAAAAATACATGAAACATTAAAAAGCTCAGAAAAATTGCCTAAAATTGCATTTTATGGCATATTTCGACATTTTAGAGCGATTTGAGTGCTTTTATGACAAAACTCATTTTTTAACTAAAATACCTAGATTTTCAAACTTTTAAATAGAATTTCTACTGCAATTGAAATTTATGTGAAAAGTTAGCAAAATTTTATGATTTTCTTTTAGGAAGCTTACTCATAGGTTTATTTTATCTAAAAAAAATAGTTTTTCAGAAAATCCTTGAAAATGCCTTAAATCGTCAAGAAATGATATAAAATCAAGTTTTATAGCTTTTTTTAATATTTATAAATTATTTAAATATTTTTAAAAAATCCCATTAAAAATTTATTAAAATCAATATTTTTATAGAATATTTCAAATTATTTTCGAAAAATACATGAAACATTAAAAAGCTCAGAAAAATGTGCTAAAATCGTATTTTATTGCATAATTCGACGTTTTAGAGAGGTTTGAGTGCTTTTCTGGCAAAACTCATTTTTTAGCTAAAATACTTAGATTATCACACTTTTAAATAGAATTTCCACTGCTATTGAAATTTATGGGAAAAGTAAGCAAAATTTTATGATTTTCTTTTAGGAAGCTTACTCATAGGTATATTTTATCTAAAAAAATTGTGTTTTCAGAAAATCCTTGAAAATGCCTTAAATCGTCAAAAAATGCAATAAAATAACGTTTTATAGCATTTTTGAATATTTATTAATTATTTACATATTTTTAAAAAATCCCATTAAAAATTTATAAAAATCAATATTTTTATAGAATATTTCATATTATTTTCGAAAAATACATGAAACATTAAAAAGCTCAGAAAAATGTGCTAAAATCGTATTTTATTGCATATTTCGACGTTTTAGAGCGGTTTAGTGCTTTTCTGGCAAAACTCATTTTTTAGCTAAAATACTTAGATTATTACACTTTTAAATAGAATTTCTACTGCAATTGAAATTTATGGGAAAAGTAAGCAAAATTTTATGATTTTCTTTTAGGAAGCTTACTCATAGGTATATTTTATCTAAAAAAAATAGTTTTTCAGAAAATCCTTGAAAATGCCTTAAATCGTCAAAAATTCAAAAAAATAACGTTTTATAGCATTTTTTAATATTTATTATTATTTACATATTTTTAAAAAATCCCATTAAAAATTTATAAAAATCAATATTTTTATAGAATATTTCAAATTATTTTCGAAAAATACATGAAACATTAAAAAGCTCAGAAAAATGTGCTAAAATCGACGTTTTAGAGAGGTTTGAGTGCTTTTCTGGCAAAACTCATTTTTTAGCTAAAATACTTAGATTATCACACTTTTAAATAGAAATTCTACTGCAATTGAAATTTATGGGAAAAGTAAGCAAAATTTTATGATTTTCTTTTAGGAAGCTTACTCAAGGTATATTTTATCTAAAAAATAGTTTTTCAGAAAATCCTTGAAAATGCCTTAAATCGTCAAAAATGCAATATAATAAGTTTTATAGCATTTTAATATTTATAAATTATTTACATATTTTTAAAAATCCAATTAAAAATCTATAAAAATCAATATTAATTTAGAATATTTCATATTATTTTCAAAATACATGAAACATTAAAAGCTCAGAAAATTGCTAAAATTGCATTTTATGGCATATTTCTGACTTTTAGAGCGGTTTGAGTGCTTTTATGAAAACTCATTTTTTAGCTAAAATACTTAGATTTTCAAACTTTTAAATAGAATTTCTACTGCAATTGAAATTTATGGAAAAGTTAGCAAAATTTTATGATTTTCTTTAGGAAGCTTACTCATAGGTATATTTTATCTAAAAATAGTTTTTCAGAAAATCCTTGAAAATGCCTTAAATCGTCAAAAATGCAATAAAATCAAGTTTTATAGCATTTTTAATATTTATTAATTATTTACATATTTTTAAAAATCCCATTAAAAATTTATAAAAATCAATATTTTATAGAATATTTCATATTATTTTCGAAAAATACATGAAACATTAAAAGCTCAGAAAATGTGCTAAAATCGTATTTTATTGCATATTTCGACGTTTTAGAGCGGTTTGAGTGCTTTCTGGCAAAACTCATTTTTAGCTAAAATACTTAGATTATCACACTTTTAAATAGAATTTCTACTGCAATTGAAATTTATGGGAAAAGTAAGCAAAATTTTATGATTTTCTTTAGGAAGCTTACTCATAGGTATATTTTATCTAAAAAATGTTTTTCAGAAAATCTTGAAAATGCCTTAAATCGTCAAAATGCAATAAAATAAGTTTTATAGCATTTTGAATATTTATAAATTATTTACATATTTTTAAAAATCCCATTAAAATCTATAAAAATCAATATTATTTAGAATATTTCATATTATTTTCGAAAATACATGAAACATTAAAAGCTCAGAAAAATGTGCTAAAATGCATTTTATGCATATTTCGACGTTTTAGAGCGGTTTGAGTGCTTTTCTGACAAAACTCATTTTTTAGCTAAAATACTTTGATTATCACACTTTTAAATAGAATTTCTACTGCAATTGAAATTTATGGGAAAAGTTAGCAAAATTTTATGATTTTCTTTAAGTAAGCTTACTCATAGGTATATTTTATCTAAAAAAATATTGTTTTCAGAAAATCCTTGAAAATGCCTTAAATCGTCAAAAAAATGCAATAAAATCAAGTTTTATAGCATTTTTAATATTTATAATTATTTAATATTTTTAAAAATCCATTAAAAATTTATAAAAATCAATATTTTTATAGAATATTTCATATTATTTTCGAAAATACATGAAACATTAAAAGCTAGAAAAATGTGCTAAAATCGATTTTATTGCATATTTCGACGTTTTAGAGAGGTTTGAGTGCTTTTGCAAAACTCATTTTTTAGCTAAAATACTTAGATTATCACACTTTAAATAGAATTTCTACTGCAATTGAAATTTATGGGAAAAGTAAGCAAAATTTTATGATTTTCTTTAGGAAGCTTACTCATAGGATATTTTATCTAAAAAATAGTTTTTCAGAAAATCCTTGAAAATGCCTTAAATCGTCAAAAATGCAATAAAATCAAGTTTTATAGCATTTTTAATATTTATAAATTATTTAAATTTTTAAAAATCCATTAAAAATCTATAAAAATCAATATTTTATAGAATATTTCATATTATTTTCGAAAATACATGAAACATTAAAAAGCTCAGAAAAATTGCTAAAATGTATTTTATTGCATATTTCGACGTTTTAGAGCGGTTTGAGTGCTTTTCTGAAACTCATTTTTAGCTAAAATACTTAGATTATCACACTTTTAAATAGAATTTCTACTGCAATTGAAATTTATGGGAAAAGTAAGCAAAATTTTATGATTTTCTTTTAGGAAGCTTACTCATAGGTATATTTTATCTAAAAAATAGTTTTTCAGAAAATCCTTGAAAATGCCTTAAATCGTCAAAAATGCAATAAAATCAAGTTTTATAGCATTTTAATATTTATAAATTATTTACATATTTTTAAAAATCCCATTAAAATTTATAAAAATCAATATTTTTATAGAATATTTCATATTATTTTCGAAAAATACATGAAACATTAAAAGCTCAGAAAAATTTAAAATGCATTTTATTGCATATTTGACGTTTTAGAGCGGTTTGATGCTTTTCTGCAAATCATTTTATAATATTGATTTAACTTTTAAATAAATTTTACTGAATTGAATTTATGGGAAAAGTAACAAATTTTATGATTTTCTTTAGAAGCTTACTATAGGTATATTTTATCAAAAAATAGTTTTCAGAAAATCACTTGAAAATCTTAAATCGTCAAAAATGCAATAAAATAAGTTATAGCATTTTTAATATTTATAATTATTTACATATTTTTAAAAAATCCATTAAAAATTTATAAAAATCAATATTTTATAGAATATTTCATATTATTTTCGAAAATACATGAAACATTAAAACTCAGAAAATGTGCTAAAATCGTATTTTATTGCATATTTGACGTTTTAGAGCGGTTTGATGCTTTTCTGAAACTCATTTTTTAGCTAAAATACTTAGATTATCACACTTTTAAATAGAATTTCTACTGAATTGAAATTTATGGAAAATACTAAAATTTTTATGATTTTCTTTGAAAGCTTACTCATAGGTATATTTTACTAAAAAAATGTTTTTCAGAAAATCCTTGAAAATGCCTTAAATCGTCAAAAAATGCAATAAAATCAAGTTTTATAGCATTTTTAATATTTATAAATTATTTAATATTTTTAAAAATCCCATTAAAATTATAAAAATCAATATTTTATAGAATATTTCATATTATTTTCGAAAAATACATGAAACATTAAAAAGCTCAGAAAAATTGCTAAAATGTATTTTATGCATATTTCGACGTTTTAAGCGGTTTGAGTGCTTTTCTGAAAACTCATTTTTAGCTAAAATATTAGATTATCACACTTTTAAATAGAATTTCTACTGCAATTGAAATTTATGGGAAAAAGTAAGCAAAATTTTATGATTTTTTTTAGAAGCTTACTACATAGGTATATTTTATCTAAAAAAATAGTTTTTCAGAAAATCCTTGAAAATGCCTTAAATCGTCAAAAATGCAATAAAATAAAGTTTTATAGCATTTTTAATATTTATAATTATTTACATATTTTTAAAAATCCCATTAAAAATTTATAAAAATCAATATTTTATAGAATATTTCTATTATTTTCAAAAATACATGAAACATTAAAGCTCAGAAAAATGCTAAAATTGATTTATGCTATTTGACGTTTTAGAGGTTTAGTGCTTTTCTAAAAACTCATTTTTAGCTAAAATACTTAGATTATCAAACTTTTAAATAGATTTATCATTGAAATTTATGGTAAAAAGTAAGAAAATTTATGATTTTCTTTAGAAGTTTTCTCATAGGTATATTTTATCTAAAAAATAGTTTTCAGAAAATCTTTGAAAATGCCTTAAATCGTCAAAAATCAATAAAATCAAGTTTTATAGCATTTTTTGATATTTATAAATTATTTACATATTTTTAAAAAATCCATTAAAAATTATAAAATCAATATTATTTAGAATATTTCTATTATTTTCAAAAATACATAAAGCTCAGAATGTAAAATGATTTTGCTTTTGCTTTAGACGTTTAGTCTTTTTCATTGTAAAATACTTGATTATCATTTTAAATAAATTTCTACATTGAAATTTATGGGAAAAGTAGCAAATTTTATGATTTTCTTAGGAAGCTTACTCATAGGTTATTTTATCTAAAATAGTTTTCAGAAAACTTGAAAAGCCTTAAATCGTCAAAATGCAATAAAATAAGTTTTTAGCTTTTTAATATTTATAATTATTTACATATTTTTAAAATCCATTAAAATTTATAAAAATCAATATTTTATAGAATATTTCATATTATTTTCGAAAAATACATGAAACATTAAAAAGCTCAGAAAATGTGCTAAAATCGTATTTTATTGCATATTTCGACGTTTTAGAGCGGTTTGAGTGTTTTCTGCAAACTCATTTTTAGCTAAATACTTAATTTCCAAAACTGAATTGAAATTTATGGAAAATAGCAAAATTTTATGATTTTCTTTAGGAAGCTTACTCATAGGTATATTTTATCTAAAAATGTTTTCAGAAAATCTTGAAATGCCTTAATCGTCAAAATGAATAAATAAGTTTTATAGCATTTTGAATATTTAAAATTATTTAATATTTTTAAAAATCCATTAAAAATTTTAAAAATCAATATTTTATAGAATATTTCATATTATTTTCGAAAAATACAGAAACATTAAAGCTCAGAAAATGTGCTAAAATCGATTTTATTGCATATTTCGACGTTTAGAGGGTTTGAGTGCTTTCTGGAAACTCATTTAGCTAAATACTTAGATTATCACACTTTTAAATAAATTTCTACTGAATTGAAATTTATGGAAAAGTAAGCAAATTTTAGATTTTCTTAGGAAGCTTACTATAGGTATATTTTATCTAAAAATGTTAGAAAATCTTGAAATCTTAAATCGTCAATGCAATAAAATCAAGTTTTATACATTTTAATATTATAAATTATTTACATATTTTTAAATCCAATTAAAATCTATAAAAATCAATATTTGAATATTTCATATTATTTCAAAATACATGAAACATTAAAGTCAGAAAATTGCTAAAATTGATTTTATATATTTGACTTTTAGACGTTTAGTCTTTTTGACAACCATTTTAGCAAAATACTAGATTTTCAAACTTTTAAATAAATTTCATGAATTGAAATTTATGAAAAGTAAATTTAGATTCTTTAAAGCTTACTATAGGTTATTTATCTAAAATAGTTTTCAGAAAATCTTAAAATGCTTAATGTCAAAATGCAAAATAGTTTTATGCTTTATATTTATAATTATTTACATATTTTAAAATCCATTAAAATTATAAAATCAATATTTTTAGAATATTTCATTATTCTGAAATCGATCTAATAAGCTAGACTGGGTTTGAGTTTTACTTTTGTAATACTTTCATTTAGTTAAATGAAATTATGGAAAAGAAATTATGATTTTCTTTAGAAGTTACTCATAGTTATTTTATCAAAAAGTTGTTTTCTAAAAGCATAAAATATTTATAGCATTTTAATATTTATAAATTATTTAATATTTTAAAAATCCATTAAAATTTAAAAATCAATATTTTTATAGAATATTTCAATTATTTTCGAAAATACATGAAACATTAAAAGCTCAGAAATGTTAAAATCGATTTTAGATTTGAGTTTGGCAAATCTTTGCAAAATTAATTAACTAAATATTAGATATGGGAAAAGTAAGCTTTTTATGAAATTTATGGAAAAGTAAGCAAAATTTTATGATTTTCTTTAGGAAGCTTACTCATAGGTATATTTTATCTAAAAATTGTTTTTCAGAAAATCCTTGAAAATGCCTTAATCTCAAAATGCAATAAAATCAAGTTTTATAGCATTTTGAATATATATAAATTATTTACATATTTTTAAAAATCCAATTAAAATCTATAAAAATCAATATTATTTAGAATATTTCATATTATTTTCAAAATACATGAAACATTAAAAAGCTCAGAAAAATTGCTAAAATCGTATTTATACATATTTGACGTTTTGAGCGGTTTGAGTGCTTTTGCAAAACTCATTTTTAGCTAAAATACTTAGAAATTTATGGGAAAAGTAAGCAAAATTTTATGATTTTCTTTTAGGAAGCTACTCATAGGATATTTTATCTAAAAAAATAGTGTTTTCAGAAAATCCTTCAAATGCCTTAAATCATCAAAAAATGCAATAAAATCAAGTTTATAGCATTTTTTAATATTTATTAATTATTTACGTATTTTTAAAAATTCAATTAAAAATCATAAAATAATATATTATATAATATTTCATATTATTTTCAAAAATACATGAAACAAAAATACTCATAAAAATGTGCTAAAATGGTATTTTATTGCATATTTCGACGATTTAGAGCGGTTTGAGTGCTTTTCTGGCAAAACTCATTTTTAGCTAAAATACTAGATTATCACACTTTTAAATAGAATTTCTATGAATTGAAATTTATGGAAAAGTAGCATAATTTTATGATTTTCTTTTAGGAAGCTACTCATAGGTTATTTTAACTAAAAAAAATAGTTTTCAGAAAATCCTTGAAAATGCCTTAAATCGTCAAAAAATGCAATAAAATCAAGTTTTATAGCATTTTTGAATATTATAAATTATTTACATATTTTTAAAATCCCATTAAAAATCTATAAAAATCAATATTTTTATATAGAATATTTCATATTATTTTCGAAAAATACATGAACATTAAAAAACTCAGAAAAATGTGCTAAAATCGTATTTTATTGCATATTTCGACGTTTTAGAGAGGTTTGAGTGCTTTTCTGGCAAAATTTTTTAGCTAAAATACTTAGATTTCACACTTTTAAATGAAATTTTTGCAAAAATTTGGGGAAATA
>WNWK01040740.1:0-16816 GCA_009830355.1 Cherax destructor
CCTTGTCAATTCCTCGCAGTATTTTTATGTCGTTATCATATCCCCCTATCCCTCCTGTCCTCCAATGTTGTGTGTACTCACCTAATTTTGTGTGTGTACTCACCTAGTTGTGGTTGCAGGGGTCGATTCACAACTCCTGGCCCCGCCTCTTCACTGGTCGCTACTAGGTCACACTTCCTGCTCCATGAGCTTTATCATACCTCTTCTTAAAGATATGTATAGATCCTGCCTCCACCACATTACTTCCCAGGCTATTTCACTTCCTGACAACTCTGTGACTGAAGAAATTCTTCCTAACATCCCTGTGATTCTTCTGAGTCTTCATCTTCCAACTGTGACTCCTTGTTGCTGTGTTCCATCTCTGTAACATCCTGTCTCTGTCCATCTTGTCGATTCCTCTCAGTATTTTATATGTCGTTATCATATCCTTCCTATCTCTCCTGTCCTCCAGTGTTGTCATGTTGATTTCCTTTAACCTCTCCTCGTAGGACATGCCCCTTAGCTCTGGGACTAGTCTTGTTGCAAACCTTTGTGCTTTCTCTAGTTTCTTTAAGTGCTTGGCTAGGTGTGGGTTCCAAACTGGTGCTGCATACTCCAATATAGGCCTAACATACACAGTGTACAGGGTCCTGAATGATTCCTTATTAAGATGTCGGAATGCTGTTCTTAGGTTTGCTAGGCGTAGTGTGGGGTGGGGGCTGTAAGTGTGGATTGTGGTTTGTATCGGGATAGTGTGTTTGGTTGTGGGGTTCTGGGGTGGTTTTGTGTGTGCTTGTGCTTGTTGCTTTGCCCTAATCTGGTTGTCCTCTGCTGATTCTGTCCTTGTCTCTCTTCCTAGCCCCTTTCGCTTCTGTGTCCTCTCTATCAGCTGCTGTCGTTCTGTTCTTGTTCTATCTCGGTCTAGGAACACCCTCTTGTATGTTGACGATTCCTTCAGCCGTGGTTTCTCTTGATATACAGTGGACCCCCGAGTTTCGTAAGGTTCTTACTTCGTAAACATCGTGTTTCGTAAGCTTTTTACGATTTTGAGAATCGTAAAACCGCTTGTGTTTCGTAACGTATTAGACCTGTCCGCCTGCTCCGCGCCTGCGCGGGACACAGGACGCCGCCAGTGAAGCATTGTTTACCATTGAGAGAACATTACCTAGCGTGCTCTTTCAAACATTCACACTACATTTGGTGTTTTTTTTGGTGCTTTAGTGATTGTCACTGTGAAATAAGTCACCATGGGTCCAAAGAAGCTTCCTAGTGGCACCCCTGTGTTAGCATTTATGGAGGGAGTGTAGCAGGCATGCAGGGAGTTTAGCAGGCATGCAGGGAGTGTAGCATTCATGCAGGGAGTTTAGCATTCATGCAGGGAGTTTAGCATTCATGCAGGGAGTGTAGCAGCCATGCAGGGAGTTTAGCAGGTATGCAGGGAGTGTAGCATTCATGCAGGGAGTGTAGCATTCATGCAGGGAGTGTAGCAGGCATGCAGGGAGTGTAGCATTCATGCAGGGAGTGTAGCAGGCATGCAAGGAGTTTAGCAGGCATGCAGGGAGTTTAGCAGGCATGCAGGGAGTGTAGCTTTCATGCAGGGAGTGTAGCAGACATGCAGGGAGTGTAGCAGACATGCAGGGAGTGTAGCAGGCATGTAGGGAGTGTAGCATTCATGCAGGGAGTGTAGCAGGCATGCAAGGAGTGTAGCATTCATGCAGGGAGTGTAGCATTCATGCAGGGAGTGTAGCATTCATGCAGGGAGTGTAGCATTCATGCAGGGAGTGTAGCAGGCATTCATGCATTCATGCATTCATGCAGGGAGTGTAGCAGGCATGCAGGGAGTGTAGCAGGCATGCAGGGAGTGTAGCAGGCATGCAGGGAGTGTAGCAGGCATGCAGGGAGTGTAGCATTGATGCAGGGAGTTTAGCATTGATGCAGGGAGTTTAGCATTGATGCAGGGAGTTTAGCATTGATGCAGGGAGTGTAGCAGGCATGCAGGGAGTGTAGCAGGCATGCAGGGAGTGTAGCAGGCATGCAGGGAGTGTAGCATTCATGCAGGGAGTGTAGCAGGCATGCAAGGAGTGTAGCAGGCATGCAGGGAGTGGGGATTTCCCTTCGTAGAGGCTGAAGAATTCCTCCCTCAACAAGTGTTTAATTGTGATGAAACAGGCCTGTTTTGGAAGAAAATGCCCAAGAGGACCTTCATTACTCATTACTCTATCTTCCAGATGCCTGCAACTCTTCAATAAAGGTAAGTAAATGTATATATATATATTGTTTTTAATTATTTTATATGTGAATATTTTTTTGTGGAACGGATTAATTGTATTTACATTATTACTTATGGGAAATAATGGTTCGAATTTCGTAAACTTCGTGTTAAGTACTAGCTCCTGGAACGGATTAATTACGATACTCGGGGGTCCACTGTATAAGTGGACCCCGGATTACTAGATTAATCCGCTCCAAGGCCTACTTAACCCTTAAACGGTCAAACGTATATATACATTCGCACGCCCAGTGCCCTGAATATTTTGAATTTTTTTATATAGAAATAAAGAACACATTTTTTTAAGTGTTATCAGATAAAAAAAAAAAATTAGGGTGAGTAGTTACCGAGATATGAGGCGGAGAAGTTGGCACTGGATGCTCGCCTGACAGCAACAGGAGCCCTGCCGCTTGCAGAATTGTTGCCGATGTACCTTTTTTTTTTCTCTCTTTTTTTTATTATTTTTATATAATTTTTATGTTCTGATAATTACAATTTATAGTAGTTCTTGTGATTTCATAGCCAATCTTTGTTCTGACAGTAATATTAGGTACTGAAATTGTACTCAAATAATAAGAATAATGATAGTGCATAAAATAATAATAATAATGATAGTGAATAATAATGATAATAATAATAATGATAGTGAATAATAATGATAATAATAATAATAATGATAGTGAATAATAATAATAATAATAGTAATAATAATAATAAAGTTCCCTTGAAGCCATTATGTAAGATATGTGTCGCTGCCTTATCTCATCTGATCTCCACTAATGATGACTTGTGACATTTGACGAGGGGTGAGGGGTAGTCTTATCTCTTCTTATCAGTCCAGTAATTAGAGTGATGACATTTGATGAGCTTACACTGCTTCCCTTTATTTACACAAACCTGTCTGTGTGTCTCTGTCTGTGTGTCTTTCTGTCTGTGTGTCTGTCTGTCTGTCTGTGTCTGTCTTTCTGTCTGTCTGTCTGTCTTTCTGTCTGCTTGTCTCAGAGAGTAGCTCATGAACCAACTGGTATTACGCAGATCACAAGCACATTATATCACTTTGTCTTGATTTTTTTAGTTATCCTAGGTAATTTACACTATGTATAATTGTATTTACGTATGTGTTCCTGTGAGATAGAGACAGATAGAGACAGAGACAGATAGAGACAGAGACAGACAGATACAGACAGACAGACAGAGATAGACAGCCAATCAGATACCCAGCTGACCAACCAGCTGCTTGCCAGCCAGGTGGCAAGGCAGGCAGGGCCAGCTGGCCTGCCAGCCTGCTTACATCACTTTCCACTTTAAAGGGGAGTGTTAATATGACATGACATCAGTGAATCCTTGGTGTTTGCCACAGTGTTTGCTCTAGATGGCGCTCAATTTAACCCTTTGACTGTTTCGGACGTATATATCGTCTTACGAGCCAATGTTTCGGACGTATTTATACTCCTAAATTCTAGCGGCCTCAAATCAAGCAGGAGAAAGCTGGTAGGCCCACATGTGAGAGAATGGGTCTGTGTGGTCAGTGTGCGCAGTATAAAAAATCCTGCAGCAAGCAGTACATAATGAGAGAAAAAAACTGACCGTGTTTTTGAATTAAAACGCCGTCTTTGAGGTGTATTTTCGTATAGTATTTATGGTTGTATTCTCTTTTCATGGTCTCATTTGATAGAATGGAAAACATATTACAGGAATAGAGATGATTTTGATTAGTTTCATGATGCAAACGATCTTGAAATTGAGCTCAAAGTAGCGGAAATGTTCGATTTTTGCCAATGTTAAAAAATAAACAAATCACACCATGCGTCCAATACACATCAACTGGTGAGTCTAATATTCTTTCACAAGTGCACAGATATTATTTATACAGTTTTTACAATAATGCAATAGTCTGCATAACAATAAATCTTCTATTTTTTGGGTGAATAAAAAATCAAAATAGAAAGCAAGAGTAATGTAAGAGGGGCCTAAAGACATGACTAATGAACAGATAACATCTTATTTTAGTGCTAGGGATGTCTGCATTGTTTATTCTGGACCCTATTTTGAAATTGACATCTTTTTTATTTTGCATGAAATTGGCAAAATTGCCATTTTCTGACCACTTTATTGGGTAGTTGAAATCGGTAAATTGGTGATTTCTTGTACTCAATCGATAGAACAAATGGAGTCTAAAGAAATAGCTATGAGTTTGGTCGACTGTCCCAATGGAATTGGCCTAAAATAGGGCTCTCAGTCGGCGAAATCGCCGATGCGTATATATCACTGACATCGCTAACTTTGCGAGAGCGTAATTCCGTAAGTTTTCAATCAAATTTCATACTTTTGGTGTCATTACAATCGGGAAAAGATTCTCTATCATTTCGTAAGAAAAAATAATTTTTTTTTTTTTTCCAAAATTTTCCGACATAGAATGACAGTTTCAGAATGGGGCCTCCGACAGTCAAAAGGTTAACTGGTGCTCCCACAAGGTACTAAGTGGTCCCAGATTTTTTAATATGGTGCACACCGAGTGTTAAGACCCATTCTATGCTGACCAGGCATCTCCAGGCCAATCATGCCAAATTTGGAGGCAGGAAAATGAAACGTATATACACGTTTGGGGCAGTAGCAGTACTAACGTATATATACGTTTGGACCGTTTAAGGGTTAAACCGAATATTACTTAATCCTAATCTATTTTCCCCATAAAAAATAATGGAAATTCATTAATCTGTTCCAAACACCCAAAAGTATTAAAATAAATATTGTTTCCACATTAAATTACACAGAAAAGAATGAGATATAAAGTACATAAAACAGTAATAACTTGACACTTAACTTTATTGAAGAGTTGTTGATGTGTGGAAGATGGAAGGATGGGAGAGGAAGGAATAGTTGCTAGTGTTTGGAAGGGGAATCCCCTTCCATTAACACTTCAGGTACCAAATTCTTTTCTGGGGTTATTTCCCTTCTTTTTCTTTTAACCCTTTGACTGTTTCGGTCATATATATACGTGTTACGACCCACTGTTTCGGACGTATTAAAACGCATAATTTCTAGCGGCCTCAAATCAAGCAGGAGAAAGCTGGTAGGCCCACATGTGAGAGAATGGGTCTGTGTGGTCAGTGTGCGCAGTATAAAAAAAATCGGGCAGCATTGTGGGAACGCCATTTCAGTAGTCTTTGTTCAGCATGCCTAGCGGTAAGAATTATCTGACTCCTTGGCGCATCTGGGACTCTTCTCTTCCCCAGTGATAGCTCTAACACAGATGGAAGTGTCTCTGAAGATGAATTTCATGGTTTTGAGGAGTTTGTGACCGAAAGCAATGCCCAGGATACCAGAAGGAAGGAAGGAAGAAAGAAAGAAAGTAAGGAAGGAAGGAAGAAAGAGATGAGAGGAAGGAAGGAAAGATGAAGTAAGGAAGGAAGAAAGGAAGCAAGAGAGAAAGGCAGGAAGGAAGAGATGAGAGGAAGGAAGGAAGGAAATAAGTAGGAAAGGAAGGAAGGAAGAAAGGAAGGAATGAAGGAAGAAAGGAAGGTAGGAAGGAAAGGAATGAAGGTTGTGGGGGAGAAGACATGCTACCCCATTTATGTTGACAGGTTGACAGACAGTGAGGGTGGTAAGTAATGGTATAATATGTCATTTGACAGCTGCCTTACCCTGACTCAGCAAATTTAGATGTCCTCACACACAGACACAGCTTGGAGCTTTGAAGTGCTAAATATCAGTTGATGGAAAGTGTCCTGTCATTATATATGTATATATTATAGGACAATAGTAAATAATTTTTTTTATTGTTGGTTGGTGTAAACAAGTTTTGTAAACAATATAATGATACTAATGTTTGGGCGATTATTGTGTTGCATACAACGAGTGTATATATACACATTGCACCTTACTTTGGTCTCACAGGTCACATAAGTTACGTAAAAAAATAAAATAGTGAAAAAAACAATAAACCTACGAAAGAAAGTAAACCAAAGTTTACCGGTGAGCGGCAGTCGCCGCTGTTGCCATACGCGGCTCATTTTTTGCCAACTTTACGCCTCTATATCTCCGTAAGTACTGATCGCAAAATTTTTTTGAGGGGATTTAAACAATCAGAAAAATAATCTTAACATTTTGATAAGAAAAAATATTTTTGTTTTTTTTCGAATATTTTGCGACAACAGGAGAGCACTCAGGATTAGGGGTTGCGACAGTCAAAGTACCAGTACCAGCTTGAGAGTCACTGGACCCCTCTCTCAAAAAATCTGTCCAGGGAGCTCTGTTTCTGGCGTTTCTTTAAAACGCCACTACGCTTCTTAAATCTGTCAAACCAGCCTTTGCTGGCTTTAACCCTTTGACTGTTGCAACCCCAAATCCTGAGGTGTCTCCTGTTGTCGCAAAATTAAAAAAAAAAATTATTTTTCTTATGAAATGATAGATAATCTTTTTCGATGGTAATGACACCAAAAGTATGAAATTTGATGAAAAACTTACAAATTACGCCTCGCGAAGTTAGTGATCTCGGCGATATATACGCATCTGCAATTTCGCGATTTGAGCCTATTTTCGACCAATTCCATTGTTCCAGTCGACCAAACTCATAGCTATTTCTTTAGAACTCCATTTATTCTATCGATTGAGTACAAGAAACCACCAATTTACCGATTTCAACTACCCAATAAAGTGGTCAGAAATTGGCAATTTGGCCAATTTCATGCAAAATAAAAAAGTTGTCAATTTCAAAATAGTCCAGAATAAACAATGCAGACATTTCTGGTACTTAAATAAGATTTTCTCTGTTCATTAGTCACGTCTTTAGGCCCCTCATGTATTACTCTTGCTTTCTATTTTGATTTTTTATTCACACAAAATATAGAAGATTTACTGTTATGCAGACTACTGCATTATTGTAAAAATGGTATAAATAATATCAGTGCACTTGTGAAAGAATATTAGGCTTACCAATTGACGTGTATTGGACGCGTAGCGTGATTTGTTTACTCTTGAACATTGGCAAAAATCGAACATTTCCCCTACTTTGAGCTCAATTTCAAGGTACTTTTAGTCCGTAAACCATTCAAAATCATCTCTATTTCTGTAATATATCTTCCATTCTATCAAATGAGACGAAGAAAATGAGAATTCAACCACAAATACAATACAAAAATACACTGCAAAGTCAGTGTTTTAAACCAAAAACACGATCAGAGTTTTTTTTCTCATGCACTGTGTGTTGCAGGATTTTTTTTATACTGCGCACACTGACCACTCAGACCCATTCTCTCATATGTAGGCCTACCAGCTTTCTTCTGCAAGATTGGAAGCTGCTAGAATTTTGGTGTAATATTATGGCACCAACACTGGCTAGCATGCCGTAATATTACGGCACCGACAGTGTATGTTTTTGTTATTGAAGCTGAATTTCGTGAAGACACCCTCATGATTGATCACATTTTGCTGGTCAGGAGATCTATGCATTTATGTCTGTACCTCTGTTATGTTGTGATCTGAGTGTATTGCCTTTGATACTGTTATATTACGTATGAGAGTGTCGTTATTAGTGAAGATGAGGTCCAGCATATTTTCTAGTCTTGTAGGCTCTAATATTTGCCGGTTTAAGGTGAATTTGGTGCAGAGATTTAATAGCTCGTGTATGTGTGAATTTTCATCTGAGCTGCCTCCTGGGGTGATCTCTGCCAAAATATTATTTGCTACACTCCTCCATTTTAGGTGTCTCAAGTGGAAATCTCCCAGTAGCAAGATGTTTGGGGCAGGAGTTGGGGGATTTTCCAGACAGTGGTCAGTTTTCAAAAGCTGTTCCTGGAATTGCTGGGAAGTTGCGTCCGGAGGCTTGTACACAACCACAATGACAAGGTTTTGGTTTTCAATCTTTACTGCCAAAACTTCAACTACATCATTTGAGGTATTTAGTAGATGTGCCTGGCAGTATACGGTGTATCATTTTCTTTCATGGAGTGACGAGTGACATTTTGGGGTGAAATACGTTACAGGAAGGGAAGTTGCACTCTCCTGTTCTCATGTCGGTGCGGCATTTTTGGGATGGTCAAAGGTGCACGTCCCATCTGTTTTACCAGATATGCCATGTCTGCAGATACCCAAGGCATAGAATGTGCATAGATTTTAATTTTGTTTGCTAGGATTTTTGTGTGTCTGTTTGCTGCTGGTGCATTTTTCTGTTTCCCTCTTCCTACCGCCCCTGTATGAGTTCTTCTACCCAGTTTTTACTGGTAATGTTCAACACTATTGGGTGCATTTATTACAGAGATTTAGCAGCTCATGTGTGTGTGACTTTTTATCTGCTTCTGTTCTGTACTTTATAAAATGGTAATTCTAGTTTCGTTAGAATTACTTTTTGTTAAAATTACGTGAGCCAAAGGTTACAAATTACAATACTTTATGGGAAAATTCTTTTAATTAAATAAAAAGACTTTTAAAGTGGTGATAAAATGTTAAAATATCAGGTCAATATTTCCAATTTTCTAGTGTCTGAAATGCCTTATTTGCTTTATTTTTTTATATTTTGCAGGTGCCGGCCTGGGGGGTCAGGTGTGGTGGGCAGTGGGACCAATGGGGAAGTGCCTGTCTTGTTTAAAGGTCCCCCCACCCGCCCACCAGCACAGCATCTCTCACCATCCAACCTTACAACTCCCTCCTGCCCGGCACGAATATGAACGAACAAGAGGTAATTGAACCATATTAATTTTAGATACGTACTCCAAAATTCCAAAAGAAATTTCAAGTTTCATAACTTGTATTATCTTTCCTTATATAAGTTACTTCCTTTCTTTGTTTGACAAATTCTGGGAAGGATTGGCAGGAGGTTGTGAAGAAGTTTTATATTGTTAGAGCTTTAGCATCTGGTAGGCATGTGTAAATGCACTAGATAGAAGCAAACAATGAGCAGTAATTTCTGGAATTTGATGTACTTTTGGACAGAGAACACTGTAAGATCTGTCCAGTCCAGACCTGCAGGTTGATGGCCTCATTGACCAGACTGTCGGTTCCAACAGCATGCAATCTAATGAATATAACACAGCCTGGCTGATCAGGAAATGGTTTGAAGAATTTATAAAGTTCCTCTTGAAGAAAAGCCAGAGGTTTCTTGGTAATTTTCCTTATACATGAAGGTAAGTCATTGAAAAGTAAAGGTCCTCTTACACATACCAAGTTCTCTCACACCCTTCTTTTATTGGAAGTATTTTGCACTGTCTGCCAAGTCTCTTGCTTTCATATGGAGAGATTTTGGCATGCAGGTTTGAGACTACTACTGCTTTCTTCTTTCAATAAACCAGCTGTATCCCACCGAGGCAGGGTGACCCAAAAAAAAAATGAAAGTTTCTCTTTTTAACTTTAGTAATGTATACAGGAGAAGGGGTTACTAGCCCCTTGCTCCTGGCATGTTAGTTGCCTTCTATGACAAACATGGCTTATGGAGGAAGAATTCTGTTTTACTTTCCCATGGAGATAAGAGGAAATAAACAAGAACAAGGACTTATAAGAAAATAGAAGAAAACCCAGAGGGGTGTGTGTGTGTATATATATGCTTGTTCATGCATGTGTAGTGTGACCCATGGCCTAGTGGCTAAAGCTCTTGCTTCACACGGCAAGAGTCTGGGTTCGATTCCCAGCAAGGGTAGAAACATTGGGCATGTTTCTTTACACCAGTTGTCTATGTTCACCCATCAGTAAAATGGGTACCTGGGTGTTAGTCGACTGGTGTGGGTTGCATCCTGGGACAAAACTGACCTAATTTGCCCAAAATGCTCTGCATAACAAGGGACTTTCTATGTAGTAGTATGTCATTGATGTCAGCTAGGCCTGTATATTTTGTACATGTACTTGTAGTAAATAAAGATACAGTGGACCCCTTCCTAACGAGCACCCGGAAATCATACAATTATGTAAGTATAATATTGTAAGTGCTTGTGGAAGTGTATTTTGGGGTCTGAAATAGACTAACCTACGTGACATTATTTCTTAAGGAAGTAAATTCGTTCGGTAATGGCACTTGAGAAGGCTTCTTGAATGAATTTTGCTCGTTAGGCGGGGGTCCACTGTATTATTATTATTATTATTATAAGTAGCAAGATGTACCTGAAATCTTGCGTGTTTGAGACTACTGCCTCCATTATTTTATGGGTGTAGATTGTGATAACTTTTTCACCTATGTTGCATGGAGTGGGTGGGGATGTTTGTGGATTTTTGGAAAGAGAGCCAGAGAATGAGTGATGTGAATATGGTTCCTTTGCATTGGATGCTGGGTATGCTTCATCTCAAGCAGACACTAATGGGTTGTTTATGTGGGGTCTTGGGACATGCCGGAATTCAGGACAATGATCTTTGAACTCTTTGCATTCTGCAGTTTAAGCCCTTTCAATTTCCTGTGGTGCTTGCCATTCTCTTGCTTTTTCAGATATGAATAATTTTGGTCAGTTACAGACAAGAAGCTGTTTTTACTCAAACTACACTGGAGTTTCTGGTCATCCTCCCTTCATTGTTGTTGATAGTAGTAGTAGAATGTATTCTTCCTTTTGCATATCAGTCATACCAGACACTTAACACATTATCTCAAGAAAGGAATTCCATAGCAGCATTCTGAGAATTATCAGGTCATACTGTCAGGTTCAGTATCTTTTGATTAGCCCACTCGTCAGAAAGCATGCAGACTTTATTTTTGACTTCTCCTTCAACATCCTGACATATTTACTTTGTCCTTCTCTCTCTCTCTTCCACATTTAATGCAGATTCTTTCATTTTTTTTATTAGCTTGACACACTAATAAACTATGCTGACTGAGGGCCTTACTCTCTACACTCACTTTTATATCTCTGCATTCGGCACCGCCTTAGTGCTGAATGACCCACACAGAAAGATTGAAAAGGGACAATAGCACGACTGGAACAATACATGAATAACCTGGACGCAGGAGACTGAAACTTAGGACAACGTTCCAGTCCATCTTGGACTGAATAATGGTCTAAGTCAGATCGAAATGTTGTGATAAGTTTTAGTCTCCTTTGTGTGGGTTATCTGTTTATTGATCCACACAGGTTTACTGTATGATCCACACAGGTTTACTGTATGATCCACACAGGTTTACTGTATGATCCACACAGGTTTACTGTATGATCCACACAGGTTTACTGTATGATCCACACAGGTTTATTGTATGATCCACACAGGTTTACTGTATGATCCACACAGGTTTACTATATGATCCACACAGGTTTACTGTATGATCCACACAGGTTTACTGTATGATCCACACAGGTTTACTGTATGATCCACACAGGTTTACTGTATGATCCACACAGGTTTACTGTATGATCCACACAGGTTTATTGTATGATCCACACAGGTTTACTGTATGATTCACATCGGTTTATTGTATGATCCACACAGGCTTACTGAATGACCCAACACAGATTTACTGTATCAGAGTATAAAACAAATTCCATCCACACAATAGAGCAAAAACTAATGTGAAGGACCTGGGAGTGATAATGTCACCTTCAAGGATCACAACAATGTATCTATCACATCTGCTAGAAAAATGATAGGATGGATAATGAGAACCTTTAAAACTAGGGATGCCAAGGTCATGATGACTCTCTTCAAATTGCTTGTTCTCTCTAGGCTGGAATATTTCTGTACACTAACGGCCCCTTTTCAAGGCAGGCGAAATTGTAGACCTGGAGAATGTACAGAGAACTTTCACTGCATATATAAGTACCATAAAGCACCTGAATTACTGGGAACAGTTTAAGGCCCTTGATCTGTACTCCTTGGAACACAGGCAAGAAAGATACATGATAATATACACTTGAAAATCCTAGAGGGAGTAGTCCCAAATCTACACCCGGAAATCACTTCCTGTGGAAGCAAAAGACTCAGCAGGCGATGCAACATTTCCCCCCTTTCCCCAGTGAAAAGCAGGGGTGCCATAAGTATGCTAAGAGACAACACTCGTGCACTGCGTGCTGCAGGTTTTTTTTTTATATGATGCACACTTAATGCATAGACCCATTCTCTCATATCTAGGCCCATATTTACTGCTCACAGCTTATCTAAGTGAGTTGAGCTCATGGCATAATACTATGGCACAGACATTGACCTCAAAGCCATAGTGCTATGGCACAGTCAGCGAAAGTGTTAATTTCAGGTTCTGGACAGTGAAAGGCTTAAATAAACTGTTGGTCATGTACTGGTACATCTAAGGGTTGTATGTCAATGACATGCCTGTACACATAATTCATAGTGCCTTCAAATTTGCTACTAGTGGCAAATTTAGGCTTAGGAGAAAATGCAAGTGTGTGCTAGGTGTATAAAATATACAAAAAATCCTGCCCCATGCAGAGCATGATGGGAACAGCTACCCTCTCACCCTTTGTCATCCATGGTGTGCAAATGTGAATTCCATCCATAATAACTTATTTCTGACACCTAAATGCGCTCAGTGATGATAGTGATTCTAATGTCGAGTTCCGTGGGTTTGAGATGGAAGTGATTGAAGGTGATGCCAGGCATGCCCATAATGTCACTTCAAACCCAGCTCCAACCCACAGATTATAACACCAGCCTAACTAATTCCATCTTGTCTGAAGCCTGGTAATTACAATCACTGCTTAGCACTAATTCCTCCTCCTGAAAACAAGATGGAAGAGATACTGTGTGTATGCTCACACCATAAGACCTCCACAATGCAAAGATACAAGATGTATCTCTTAATGTTGCGAGAAATTGTTATTATGAGTTGCACACACTGCAGCTATTCTGATAGCATTTACAGTGTTTGTTCATAGAGTGTGCAGGAGGGCCCCACATATTTGGCATTCTTTTCAGTGTTGCACATTTTTGTTGACTTTCAGTTTCTTTTATGGCTTTTCTGCCATTTTTACACAAAACTTGCATAAGGGAAGTGTGATCAGTGCCATTTGTAAAGTAAGTATTGTACAGTCTCTCCTCACTTAGTGACGTACTCATTTACCGACAGCTCGGACTTACGACCAGCTTTCCAACTAGTATGCAAATTTAAGTGATGTATATTAGAGCTGATTTCCTCTATTCTGTTTATTACAGTATACAGTACACTACTGTATAAGTAATTAAAAATATACTAAAAAATGTGATAAATTGTGCAAAGGTGACATTAAAAAAATATCTAAAAATGGGTGACACAAACCCACTACCAGTACAGTATGTTCCTCGCTTGACGACCAATTTGCTCACCGATCTATTCTTAGGAACGGAACTCGGTCATTAAGTGGGGAGAGGCTGTATGTGTCATGTATTTTTTGTACTTTTTATCTTTTTTGTTTATGCCTAGCTGTATTGAGCCCTTAATATATGATAATGCAGATATATCAAGCGTTTTAGATGCATTCAACATTGAAAAATGCTCTATTCCACCCACTGGTGATTTTGCTTACTGCTCCGTGGCCTGGTGGTTAAAGCTCTCATTTCACATGGTAAGGGTCCGGGTTCGATTCTTGGCAAGGGTATAAACATTGGGCGTGTTTCCTTGCACTGGTTGTCTATGTTCCCTATCAGTAAAATGGGAACCTGGGTGTTAGTCGACTGGTGTGGGTCGCATCCTGGGACAAAACTGACCAAATTTCCCAGAATGCTCTGCATAACAAGCGGCTTTCTATATAGTAGTATGTCATTGATGTCAGCTAGGCCTGTATACCTTGTACATACATGTACTTGTAGAAATAAAGATATTATTATAGGGTCAGGAACCTAAGAGTCATACAAATGGGGCCCTTCTGTACATGTTAAAACAATAAACCGAAATGGCTAGATACACCTACCATCCGACTTACGACTGAGCTTGGTTCCGACCAACCGGTCGTAAGTCAAAATGGACGTAGGTCGAACCTTACTAGTGAATATCAACATCACAGTTACAGTGAACCCTCGGTTAGCGGCGTTCCTGTTAGCGGCCAACTTGATTAGCGGCTGGTTTACAGCTCCCGGTTAGTGGCCGTTATTTCGGTTAGCGGCCGTATGGGAAGCGTCAACCCGCCGGCTGGGGCCGCTTGCACTTCAGTTTGGATGTCTCTCGGTGCATAAGGGAGCTTCTGCTCATTCATCCAGACATTTCGCTTGTTTTTCGTGGTTTTTTGTCGGTGCAACTGTGAAATAAGTAACCATGGCTCCCAAGAAAGTTCCTAGTGAAGTTCCTGTGGCAAAGAGAGTGAGAAACACCATGGAATTTAACCATTAAACTGTCCACACGTAGATATACATTCACTCGCGTAGCTGACCGAATATTTTGAAAAAAAAAAAATTTTTTTTTTTTAAATGAAGAGCACGTTTATAAACAGGATAGGCTAAAAAAAATTTTTTTGGGCCAGTACTTACCGATATATATGCCCGCCAATTTGGTACTGGATGCTCACCTGACGGCAACATCAAGTCCTGCCGCTTGTAGAAGTAATGCCGATATACTTTTTTTTCTAGTTTTTATTTTAATTTATATAATTTTTATGTTCTGATAATTACAATTTACAATAGTTCTTGTGATTTCATAGCCAATCTTTGTTCTAACACTAATATTATGTACTGAAATAGTACTCAAATAGTCACAATCACACCAACATCTATCTGTCTGTATCTCTCTGTCTATCTGTTTGTCTATCTGTCTGTATCTGTCTGTCTGTCTATCTGTCTGTTTGTCTAGCTCTGCTTATGTCTGTCTAACTCTGCTTATCTGTCTGCTTGTGTATGTGTTTCCGTCTGATTGTCTCAGTCTCAGAGTGCGTCTCATAAGCCAACAAGTATTATACATGATGCAGAAGTGACGATGCGTATTACTTGCCAGGGGTTTCCATGCTTATTATGTATTATATCTACAAGCATTGTATAGCACTTTGCCTGGAATTTTTGGGTTATCCTAGGTAATTTACACTATGTATAATAACTGTACTTATGTGTATATGTGAGAGAGAGACAGAGATATAGGACGTATAGATATAGATAGATATATAGACAGACAAAGATATAGACAGATAAAGATATAGACAGACAAAGATATGGACAGATAGAGATATAGACAGATAGAGAGACAGCCAGAGACAGCCAAAGCCAGCCAGCCTGCCGAATACATAAGAACATAAGAAAGAAGGAACACTGCAGCAGGCCTACTGGCCCATGCAAGGCAAGTCCATGTCACCCCCCAACTTAGACCAATGACCCACCTAGTCAGGTCACATCCTCTGAAGGAAGGAACATGGCATCAGACCTAGTAGCACAAGCTAGTCAGGTCCAACTCACACCCACCCACAGCCACTCGTGTATTTATCTAACCTATTTTTACTTTCCGCTTATAAGGGGAGTGTTAATGCAACATAACATCATTGAATCCCTGGTGTTTGCCACACTATTTGCTCTAGCTGGCACTCAATCGAACTGGTGCTCCCACAAGGTACTAAGTGGTCCCAGATTGTTTTAATACTGCGCACACTGAGTGCGCAGACCCATTCTCTCATGTCTAGGCGACTCAGGCCTATCGCGCTAAATTTGAACGAATGTAAATAAAAACGTAGATGCACGTTCGGTCAGCTACGCGCGTGAACGTATATCTACGTGTGGACAGTTTAAGGGTTAAGAGAGAAGTGATTGAGAAATATGAGAGTGGTATCGGGTGCTGGAACTTGCCAGGATGTTTGGGAAAAACAAATAAACAATTACAACCATCCTGTCAAAGAAAGAACAAATCAAGGACGCTGATGTTGCCAAAGGAGTAAATGTGCTTACGAAACAAAGGTCACCAATACTGGAACAAATGGAAAAGTTATTGTTATTGTGGATTAAAGAAAACAAATAGTGGGAGACAGTGTAGTGGAGTCTGTTATTTGTGAGAAGGCAAGGCATTTGCATGAAGATCTTGTGAAGAAAACTCCTGGAACAAGTGCTGCTGGTAGTGATTAGGGCCAGCAAAGGCTGGTTTGAGAGATTTAAGAAGCGTAGTGGCATACACAGTGTTGTAAGGCATGGTGAGGCTGCAAGTTCAGACAAACATTCTGCTGAAAAGTTTGTGCAGGAATTTCAGGACTACATAAAGAGTGAAAATCCGAAACCCCAACAAGTGTTTAACTGTGATGAAACAGGCCTGTTTTGGAAGAAAATGCCCAACAGGACCTACATCACGCAGGAGAAAAGACACTGCCAGGACACAAGCCTATGAAAGACAGGCTAACACTCATGTTGTGTAGCAATGCAAGTGGGGATTTCAAAGTGAAGTCATTACTCGTGTATCACTCTGAAAATCCCAGAATGTTCAAGAAACACAATGTCCACAAGAAAAGATTGTGTGTGATGTGGAAATCAAATCAAAATGCATGGGTCACAAGGTAAATTTTCAAAGATTGGGTTGATGATATGTTTGGCCCAAGTGTGAAAAAATACCTTCAGGATATCAATTTGGGACTCAAGTGCCTCCTGGTACTGGACAATGCTCCTGCACATCCTCCAGAGTTGGAAGACCAAATGTCTAGGACTTCAAATTTATAAAAGTGAAGTTCTTGCCTCCTAACACCACTCCTCTTCTCCAGCCCATGGACCAGCAGG